>JARBWK010000013.1:9659669-9860499 GCA_030556195.1 Anolis apletophallus
AAAGGGCACAGCAACGCGTGCCGGGTACAGCTAGTAAAAGATAAAACCGCAAGCATATAAAACAAATATTTAAACTCAAAACAGCACCCAATAACCTATCGTGAGAACTGTTGTAAAACATTATTATTATACTCTATTTATTATTGTTACTATTACAGTTATTATTTTACTCTATTATTACATTTATTATTTTGAGTCCCTGGTGCCACAATGGGTTAAACCTTTGTGCCAGCAGGACTGAAGACCGACAGGTCGCAGGTTCGAATCCAGGGAGAGCGTAGATGAGCTCCCTCTGTCAGCTCCAACTCCTCGAACGGGGACATGAGAAAAGCCTCCCACAAGGATGGTTAAACATCAAAACATCCGACCGTCCCCTGGGCAACATCCTAGCAGACGGCCAATTTTCTCACACCAAAGCTACTTGCAGTTTCTCAAGTCACTCCTGATACTAAAAGAAATTATTTTACTTTATTATTATTACATTTATTCTTTTACTCCATTATTATTATTATTCCATTATTTTACTCTATTATTATTACATTTGTTATTTTACTCTATTATTATTGGAAGGATACGTAAGCGCATTTACACTGAAGAAAGTTAGAGTAATGGTTTAATCAGAGTTGGACAGTCTTATCTTAAATTACAGTTTTATGTAAATATTCAAAAGCATTGAACCTACCGATGCCTCAATTAATGTAATGTTATTGGTATCTATTTTTATTTTGAAATTTACCAGTAGCTGCTGCATTTTCCCACCCTCGGCTTATACTCAAGCGAATATGTTTGCCTAGTATTTTGTGATAAAATTAAGCACCTCGGCTTATATTCTGGTCGGTCGATATTCGAGTATATACAGTAACTTTCTTAAGCTCAGTGGATGAGGAAAAAAATTGGAGGTTTCCAGGTTCTGTCCTTTTTTTTTCAACCATTGTAACAGCTTCTGGCAACCCTTCATTAAAACAAAAACAGAGCCCTTCCTCCCTCCCAAAGTAAGACATGTGCTCCGTGCCACGGCTGTGTTGAGCATCAGCAGCAGCGTAGCAAGTGTGAACGTGGTCCAGACTCAGAAACGCCCCCAATTTCTCTCCCTTTCTCATTCTTTCTGCTCTGCTCTAGCCATCCGTGGATTTTCGCCGCAGCACAAGATCCGTAGCTTCGAAGAAGCCAGAGGGCTGGACCGCGTGAACGAGCGCATGCCGCCACGCAAGGATTCAAAGCACCCTGACGGGCCGGTGAACTTAACCTCAACAAAAACTGCAGAAAAGAACGGGACAGGGAAGAAGACCCAGTAACGGTTCAAGGCACCCAGTAAAGGATCCAAAACTTAACGAATTTTATTTATTTATTATGGAAGTGGGCGTTTTGGGTTGGGGGGGGGGAGGGAAGGAACCAACTTAGCCTGGAGGCGCATCCATAATCCAGTTTGCATCCATTCTGTCAGAGGTGACCATTTTGTAAGTTTTTTAAATTTTCTGTTGGAAATATATAAAAATGTCATTTTTTTGTATTTAGGAATGGGTCTAAATCCTAGTGCTTATATAAAATGTTGTTCTGTACAGACGGCCCGTCCCTACCAAGAGAGAAAGGAGCCGTGGGGTGTGGGATGGGGTGGGTTGGGTTGTGGGGCAGTCCAAGCGGCCCAGGGCAATTCTGTTGTCTGGTTGATTTGGAACCATTTTAAGTTACCCTCCTTGTTTTTAAAGTGGCATCTTTTAATTCTCCTCTCCCAACTTTCGCTTTTTGTCATCCCATTCCCCTCCCCCCCCCCCCTTTTCGTATTTCTTATTGCATTTGATGCTCCATTAAAGTCATGTTGCATAGGGCAATTGGTAAACTCTTTCCTTTTGGGAACCCTGTGTCAAGACTGAACGTTGCGTTACACATTGGTTGTCCAGCTCCAAAAATGTGGTTGGAACTTTGAGGGGCTGAGAATCTCCCTGTTTTACCCTCTGCCCCCTCAACATATTCCCATTGTTTTTCCCTTCAGGGACCCAGTTTCAGAAATAACACATTAGATGAACATTTATGAATGCATGCCTGCAGTCTCCAGTCATTTGGAAGCATTACGCCTTTGATTTTATATTGATCGTTTTGTGTTGGCGAAGGCTTCCATGGCCAGAATCACTGGGTTGCTCTGAGTTTTCCAGGTTGTAAGGCCATATGCCAGAAGCATTCTCTCCTGACGTTTCGCCCACTTTTGTAGCAGGCATCCTCAGGGATAAAGGGGTCTGTTGGAAACTAAGTACGTGAGGATTCATAGGAGCCCCCGGTGGCGCAATGGGTCAAACCCTTGTGCTGGCAGGACTGCAGACTGACAGGTTGGAGGGTCAAATCCAGGGATGAGCTCCCTCTATCACAGGGGTGCCCACACTTTTTCATCATGCGAGCTACTTATAATAAAATCAAGTCAGAAAGATCTACCTACCTCCTCAAGGCTGGAGAGGGGAGGGGTGGGGCTTGGCGTGGCCTGGCTCCGCCCCCTAACGGCTTCAAGCAAAGATGGAAATTATCGGGTACAGCTGTACCAGCAACTTCTCCAGGCTTGAGGATGGCAATGCCAAGCCAGTGGTGACATAGCTAGCACAGGGCTGGCTTTGCAGGTTGGAGGGTGCCATCCTCAAGCCTGGAGAAGCTGCTGGCTGGGGGAGAGCGGAAGCCAGAATGCCAGGGGGGAGTCAGGCCATCGCCTGCTGCAAGCCCAGCCCAGCCCCCTCCCCTGCTGGCTTTGGGCTCCCAGCAGCTTCTCAGGGCTTGAGGATGGCAATGCCAAGCCAGCCTTGTGCTAGCTATGCCACCACTGGCTTGGCATTGCCATCCTCAAGCCTGGAGAAGCTGCTGGGAGTGCCAAAGCCAGGGAGGGAGGGGCTTGGCGGCCTCTCTGTCCCCTCTGAGAAGCGCCCCATCCGGCTGGGATCGACCTCCTTTGGTCCCGGGATCGACTGGTCGATCACGATCGACTTCCTGGGCAGCCCTGATCTAGACACTATGCTCCTATTTATGCAGGCCAAAATCCCATTGGCTTTTTTTTTGCTGCCGCGTGACATTGTTGGCTCATGTTTAACTTGTCCACGAGGACTCCCAAGACCTTTTGCACACATAATGCTGTTGAGCCAGGCGTCCCCCATTCTGTATCTTTCATTATATATCTGTGGGATGTCCTGAGTGGGAGAAAAAACTCTTTCCTGCTAGAGGTAGGTGTGAATGTTGCAAATTGCCACCTTGATCAGCATTTAATGGCCTGCAGTTTTCTTGAAAGGCCTTCACACTGCAAGCCATTCAATTCCAATCAAGGCGGCAAATGACAACATTCACACGTACCTCTAGCAGACAAGAGTTCTTTCCCGCATCCAGAAACCCCTCTTGCCTAGATTTCAACAGACTTCACAACCTCTGGGGATGCCTGTCATAGATGTGGGCGAAATGTCAGGAGAAAATGTTTCTGGAACATGGCCATATGGCCCGGAAAATTCACAGCAACCCATTGATTGTATTGTAAGCTAAACATAACCAAATTTAGCCTCTTTTAGCCTCTCACCGGTGGAATTTATGACTGCTTTTCTTACACAATTTCCCCCAAATTCTCCTGAAGTCATGCTTTTAATGTAGTCCCAATATCATATGTGGAAATAATGCAAGGTACGTATGCGGCGAAAGAGGTCCTTCAACTTCTGCCCACACCCTTCCTCCTTACACAGCACAAACATCATCCTCCCGTTTATCCACATTGGCGCTTCTTGCGTCCTCAATTGAGGGCTTTGGAATTGTGTAGCGTGAGCACTAAAAGGCTTAGGAAGAAGGTGGTACAGTTTGTCTGTGCAGACTTCCCTCCATCAGGAGAACTGTATTGTCGAAGGCTTTCATGGCCAGAATCACGGGGTTATTGTTTGTTTTCCGGGCTGTATGGCCATGTTCCAGAAGCATTCTCTCTTGACATTTTGCCTTCATCTATGGCAGGCATCCTCAGAGGTTGTGAGGTCTATTGGAAACCAGGAAAATGGGGTTTATATATGTGTGCAATGTCCAGGGTGGGAGAAAGATCTCTTGTCTGTTGCAGGTAAGTGTGAATGCTTCAGTTGGCCACCTTGATTAGCATTGAATGTCCTAGCACAGGGGTGCCCACACTTTTTCAGCATGCAAGCTACTTATAATAAAACCAAGTCTGAAAGATCTACCGAGAGAGAAGCAGGGCGGAGCAGGGGGAAGGGGGTGGGGCTTCGTGCAGCCTGGCTCCGCCCCCTCCCCCCTTTGGCTTTAGCGCTTCCACAACATCTGGAGGCAAGAGGGGGGTAATGCCAAGCCAGGAGTGGCTATGTATGCCACCACTGGCTTGGCATTACCCTCCTCTTGCCTCCAGAAGCTGTGGAAGCGCTGAAAGAGGGGAGGGGGTAGGGCTTTGCGTGGCCTGGCTCCGCCCCCTCCCCCCTCTGGCTATAGTGCTTTCACAGCTTCTGGAGGCAAGAGGGGGGGAATGCCAAGCCAGTGGTGGCATAGATAGCCACTACTGACTTGGCATTGCCCCCCTCTTGCCTCCAGAAGCTGCGGAAGCGCTAAAGCCAGAGGGGGGAGGGGGCAGGGCTTGGCGCAGCATGGCTCCACCTCCTCAGAAGCGCCCCATCCAGCTGGGATCGACCTCCTTAGGTCCTGGGATCGACCAGTCGATCGCAATTACCTAATGAGCACCCCTGGCCTAGCAATTTCAAGGTCTGCTTCTGAACAACATCTGGCTACCAGTATTTTAAAAAACTCTAAAATCATAACAGTAAATAAAGAACAACAGTCAGAAACAGGGAAATTCCAAACAAGAAACAATCCGGGCCAGCTAATCACCTCCCAACAAAGGATTCCCCCGGGCAGTAAGAAGCCAGACCTTGAAATAGCTGGGCTATTAAATGCTCATCAAGGTGGCCAATTGAAACATTCACACCTACGTCGAATAGACAAAGAGTTCTTTCTCTCACCATGGACATTCCACAGATCTGTAAACCCCATTTTCCTAGTTTCCAACAGACCTCACCACCTCTGAGGAAGCCTGCCATATATGTGGGCGAAACGTCAAGAGGTAATGCTTCTGGAATATGGCCATGCAGCCTGGAAAACTCATAACAACCCATTGGAAGAACTGCTTCCTTTGTCTGGGCTGTCCCACTGCGTGACTGGCCTGTGATAATATGGATATGGCTTAAGGCAGTGGTTCTCAACCTGTGGGTCCCCAGATGTTACGGCCTTCGATTTCCAGAAATCCTAACAGCTGGTAAACTGGCTGGGATTTCTGAGAGTTGTAGGCCAAATCACCTGGAGACCCACAGGTTGAGAACCATTGCCTTAAGGATAGACACAAAGCCCAAATAACCTGCAAAAGGTAGTACTTGGTGGTCTCTGTAGGGCTGAAGAAGCAAAACATATCCTATGCTTGGCTTCCACATAGAATTCAGTGCCCTGGGGCTGAACATGAACAATTATCAGTAATCTCGGCGGCATAGTCAAGGAGTGGTGAGTTATCCAAACTTTCGAAACAGTTGGAAAAAAATGCTAACCGTATGCAGCCAGAG
This sequence comes from Anolis apletophallus, assembly GCA_030556195.1. NCBI lineage: Eukaryota > Metazoa > Chordata > Lepidosauria > Squamata > Anolidae > Anolis > Anolis apletophallus. The sequence continues at coordinate 9,665,222 of JARBWK010000013.1, forward strand.
TGAATCATTTTTTTACGTGTGGACTGAATTTCCATGTTCGGAATATATTCTGTTGGCATCAGCTCAAGAGTTTTGAAAGGGCAGGAGCTCTCTACAGGTTGTACTTGGAAAGTTAGCCCACTGCTTATCTCATCTTGCCCAGTCTCTTGAAATGAATAGTTCCTTCATACTATATACCAGGCATGGGCAAACTTGGGCCCTCCCAAGTGTTTTGGACTTCCAACTCCCACAATTCCTAACAGCCTCAGGCCCCTACCTGAGGCTGTTAGGAATTGTGGGCGTTGAAGTCCAAAACACCGGGAGGGCCCAAGTTTGCCTATGCGTGCTGTGTACAGAAAGTGTCCCTGAACTCATGTGGGCTTGTTGTTATGACAAATTGTGTAATTTTAAGACGGCAAGTAAATAACAAAAGTGGCATTGCAGGCTGGAGGGCATTGAGAGGAAATGATGGTTGGCCAGCAGCCTGAAGTCTTTGTTCTGTGAAGAATTTTTGATTCATGTCTGATGAGTTGAAGAGCAGGAAGATAGTGTCAGAATGAGCCCAAGGGCAGTGGGCTAGCATATGCACTGCCCTCTGAAAATAAGATGGTTGCATTTTATTTATACTGCTTCTGTGCTGTGTTGGACTCAGTTCTCCAAGCTGCTCCTTCTCTGGCTTCTTGTTGTATTCTGCATTCAGCAAATGCAAGCATCAAGGTGTCCCTAAGACAGGCCCGGGCAAACTTTGGCCCTCCAGGTGTTTTGGTCTACAACTCCCACAAGTCCTAACAGCCGGTAGGCTGTGAGGAATTGTGGGAGTTGGAGTCCAAAACACCTGGAGGGCTGAAGTTTGCCCAGGCCTGCCCTAAGAGGTCTATAAAGCAGTGGTTCTCAGCCTGTCAGTCTCCAGGTGTTTTGGTCTACAACTCCCAGAAATCCCTGCTGCTAGGATTTATGGGAGTTGAAGACCAAAACATCTGGGAACCCATAGGTTGAGAACCACTGCTCTGAAGAAATGCTTCCTAATTGTTACGCAGTTGTTCTCATGCTTGAATTTCGGCTTTCCTCTAATTTCCCTTTTGAGAATTTTAAAATTCCTTGTAGGTGAAGGATGTTTTTTTTTTCCGTGTCAGGAGCGACTTGAGAAATTGCAAGTCTCTTCTGGTGTGAGAGGATTGGCCATCTGAAAGGACATTGCCTAGGGCAGGGGTGCTCACACTTTTTCAGCATGCGAGCTACTTATAAAACAACCAAGTCAAAATGATCTCCCTACCCACTACTCAGAGAGCCATAAAAGCAAAATATCTGGAAATGTATTTCAGTGAGAGCCATATAATATATTTTAAGACTGAATTCAACTAAATGTGAGTATAATAAGCCCCTGAATTTATTCATAATAATAATGATAATATTCATTCAGCCTCTGCTACTACTTCTACTACTAATAGTAACAACAACAATAGGTTCCTAGAGTAGAAGGAGACCTCCAAGAGCCATCCAGTCCAACCTCCTTCTGCCATAAGGGAAAAACACAAAGCATTCCTCACAGATGGCCATTCAGCCTCTGATAATAATAATAATAATAATAACAACAACAATGGGTTCCTAGAATAGGAGGAGACCTCCAAGGGCCATCCAGTCCAACCTCCTCCTGCACCTGGGCGGCGTCGGGAGCCTGCAGGGCGGGACTGAGCCTTCCTTTCGCCCTGCCTGCGATCTACCAGGACGCCCTACACGATCTACCAGTAGATCGCGATCTACCTAATGAGCACCCCTGTTCTAGGTAGTGTCATTTTGTCAGGTGGTTGTTTGAGCTGCTATTCCACTTGTGAGTCTCTTCAAGGATTTCCAAGTTGCCCATTCTTGGTTTGCCCCTGAGGGCAGACCCTCGTGAAAGCATTGACGTTCAAGGGAGATCCTCCAATCTATTTTATTTGCAAGGCTTCTACCCCGTTCTTACCACACACACACACCCCCGGGGGGGGGGGGGAGTGGGCTCTAGCTGGCATTTGACCTTCAGTTCCACTTTGAGAGCTGCATATGCTTCCGAACTACACGGGGTAGAAAGGAGTTTACGCCCTGGTGATGTGACCTGACTCTTGGCATTGCCTGCCTTGTTGCCCAGAAATGGTAGAGAACTCTTTCTTACCCAGGTGGTTCCTTGTAGCACATACATAACATTCGAGTAAAGGATCCCCCAAGGGAGCTAGGCCTCACTGACTGTGTAGATACGCAAGGAAGCCCAACCGTGCAGGTGGAAGTCTCCATATACTCCTCGGAGGCATTACAACAAATCCAGGATAATCGTCTGGGCTAAATCTCATACACCAAATCCTGTGTAACAGGTAGCAGAGTCTTCTGCTGACAATAGGTCTCCCACTTACCACCTTTGAGAAATATTGGTTTTTGTAATTGTGATTTTTTTTTTACAATGGCTACTCTTCTTTCCAAATTCAGTCACCACTTTGCACACAATCCTCTAGTCGTGGATTAAAAGGGGCTCCTGCAAAACCCTGTGTTTTCAGATTAGTTAGGTACTTCTCCCATCTCTTTGCAATTCTTTGTTTCCTTTCTGCTTTTTTCAGTTAAGGTGGTTTTGCCCTGTTAGAATGAGGGCTACACAATGCCCCTCGCCTCCACCCATTTTGATGGCTTCATGGTGTTGGTTTTTTTTCCCCCTGTGTTAGGAGCGACTTGAGAAACTGCAAGTTGCTTCTGGTGTGGGAAAATTGGCCGTCTGCAAGGACATTGCCAAGGGAACGTTGTCCAGATGTTTTGATGTTTGACCATCCTTGTGGGAGGCTTCTCTCATGTCCCCACATGATGAGCTGGGGCTGACAGAGGGAGCTCATCCGTGCTGCCCCTAGATTCAAACCTCCAACCCTGTTGGTCTTCAGTCCTGCCGGTACAAGGGCTTAACCCATTGAGCCACCAGGGGCTCCTTTGGTGATGAATGAGAGGAAAGGGGTCCGAAATGGCAGCACAAAGGGGTTTCTAGTTTTGCTAGAAGACTCTGGTCTCATGGAGAACCGCTATTCAGTTGAGATGTCACTTTGAGGCACGTGTGATCTTCCTGTCTGTGGACAAGGCCCTCCCTCTTCCCTTCAAAAACCACTTGGATGCCTTGAAATAAAAAGGGTGTTCCGGGTTCCATATCAAAAAGCCAAGCCATATAACTCACAGGCAGCAAGGGAACGCTGGCATTGGAGCCTCATGTTTCCTTTGCACAGCATGCAGGGGCGGTCCTACCAGTAAGCAAAGGACGCCGCTGCGTGGGGCGCCATCTGGGTAAAGGGCGCATTCGCCCGCCAGACAGCGTCCGGCCGATGTTCCGCTTTCGGGCCTTGTGCACTCCAACGCCGCGCCGTAGCAAACCTCCCTGCGTGCCGAATAGGGAGTGCTGTGTTTACAGGCTTCTGCGCCTGCGCACAGGAGCTTCTGGGCATGCGCCGGGGGGCGCCATATAATGTTTTTTTTGGGGGCGCCAAAATAATGTTCACTTACCATTTAAAATTACCTTAGACTGCCCCTGACAGCATGTTGTCTTCATAGGCAGGCAAAGAGTGAACGTTGGCTTGATTTGATGGCTGACTGGATGTCAATAATACCCCCGATTAGGGAATGCTGATATCAGAACATGTTCTCTGTTGGCTTCCTCTCTTTTCACTGAAAATGAGAGTTAAAGTGTGGAACAACGTCTTGTCGAAGGCTTTCATGGCCAAAATCACTGGGTTATTGTGAGTTTTCCGGGCTGTATGGCCATGTTCCAGAAGCATTCTCTCTGGACATTTCACCCACATCTATGGCAGGCATCCTCAGAGATTGTGAGGTCTGATGGAAACTAGGAAAATTGGGTTTATATATCTTTGGGATATATAATATATATCCTAACAGTAAATAAAGAACAACACCCAGAAACAGGGGAATTCCAGACAAGCAACAATAATGGTCAGGTAATCACCTTCCAACAAAGGATTCCCACAGGCAGTAAGAAGACAGACCTTGAAACTGCTAAGCCGTTAAATACTAATCAAGGTGACCTGGCAGTTTAAAGGTCTGGCTTCTTACTGTCTGAGGGAATCCTTTGTTGGGAGGTGATTAGCTGGCCCTGATTGTTTCTTGTCCGGAATTGCCTTGTTTTTGAATTTTATTCTTTATTTACTGTTATGATTTTATAGGGTTTTTTAAAAATACTTGTAGGAGCGACTTGAGAAACTGCAAGTTGCTTCTGGTGTGGGAGAATTGGCCGTCTGTAAGGACATTGCCAAGGGGATGTTGCCCAGATGTTTTGATGTTTGACCATCCTTGTAGGAGGCTTCTCTCATGTCCCCGCATGATGAGCTGGAGCTGACAGTGGGAGCTCATCCGTGCTGTCCTTGGATTCAAACCTCCAACCCTGTTGGTCTTCAGTCCTGCCGGTACAAGGGCTTAACCCATTGAGCCACCGGGGGCTCCTTTGGTGATGAATGAGAGGAAAGGGGTCTGAAATGGCAGCACAGGTTTTGTTCCATTTCAACAGAAAGGAAGAAACAATGAAAATAAACAAAATCTGGCTGCCAGTATTAACAAACTCTAAAATCAGGACAGTAAATAAAGATCAACACTCAAGAACAGGAACATTCCAAACAAGAAACAATCAGGGCCAGCTAATCAACTCCCAAGAAAGGATTCCCTCAGGCAGTTAGAAGCCAGACCTTTAAACCGCTAGGCCATTAAATGCTAATCAAGGTGGTCATTGCAACATTCACACCTACCTCAAGCAGACAAAGAGTTCTTTCTCCCACACTAGACATTCCACACATATATAAACCCATTTTTCCTAGTTTCCAACAGACCTCACAACCTCTGAGGATGCCTGCCATAGATGCAGGCGAAACGTCAGGAGATAATGCTTCTGGAACATGGCCATGTAGCCCAGAAAACTCACAACAACCCAGTGTGGCAACAGTCTGCAAAGGGAACAGGAACCTTGCCAGCCACTGAAGCTCCTTTAAGAACCCCCCCCCCCTTCTTCTCATATCCATATACTTTTGGGAAGTATTGAAACCTGGGTTGTTGTGAGTTTTCTGGGCTGTATGGCCATGTTTCAGAAGCATTCTCTCCTGACATTTCGCCTGCATCTATGGCAGGCATCCTCAGAGGTTGTGAGGTCTGTTGGAAACAAGGCAAGTGTCCATATCTGGCATCTCAAGGCTTGGCTGCTTCCTGCCTGGGGGAATCCTTTGTTGGGAAGTGCTACAAGATGCAGGCGAAACGTCAGGAGATAATGTTTCTGGAACATGGTCATACAGCCCAGAAAATTCACAACAACCCAGTGATAGCAGCCATGAAAGTCTTCGACAATATATTGAAACCTGTTTTCAGTATTCAGCACTCATGCTTCCCTTGCCTGCTTTTTTTCAAACTGGGGGGGGGGGGAGATTGCCAGTCATGACTGCCCTTTTCCAACTTGTCCTTGGCACCATTCCCTCCGAGTTATCTGGCGTATCTTGCACATTATTTTGATTTCCCAACCAGAATTACGAAGCTAGTGTTAACCGTGATGAAGGCCTGGGACAAACGCCTGTCTCGACTATGCCGAAGGACTATGTCTGGTATTTGTACATGGAAAGGTCAGGCTTAAGGAAAGGGACCACATGGTGACTTAGCTGTTCCTGATCTCTCTCGACTGTTCGGAGAGAGGGGCTTGTGTCCTGTGGCCGTGATTTTTGCCAGAAGATAACTTAGGAAGCCAGCAATCTGAAAGGGATTAACCCGGTGATGGCATGTCCCGGGTCGAAGATATGTCAAGTAAAATGGGCTTGAGAGTTGAAACATTAGACTTCGCTTAGGAGGGCAGAAGGAATCTAGTAGGGCTGACTGCCAGTGCCATCCTCCAAAAAATCAGCTGAGAATCTTTGCCGAGGTTGCGAAGGATCTTGTTTCAATCCCTCTTCCCACCTGCTCTGCTCCATTCCCCCTTGTCATTGTGCGAGTGTGTGTGTGTGTGTTTGTTTCAATTATAGGGACAATCTTGAGCAGCAAAAGCAGCAAAAGCAAGAGCGTGCGGCCAAGAAAGAGCCCACCGGTCCATGGCGTATGTACCTCTTTGAGCGCTGCCCCCGTTAACTGTGAGGTTGCCGATAAGCAGCCTTTTCTTTTTATCTTGCATGACAAAAAAAAAGTGAAAAAAGAAAAACAAAACAAAAAGCAAGGTGCATGTAACAAGGAGGGGATTCCACAATGGGTCTTCCAAACTTCAGGAACAAAGGTGCTTTCACCTCCTTGAGGAGAACCTGCCCTGCTGTGATGCTGCAGCCCACTCGCCTCTCCCCAACTTAGCTCATAAAGACCACCCAATTTCTGCCGCCTGCTCTGGAGCGCTTGCCCAGCGAGGCGGCACCGCATCCCCCTGGGAAACGGGCCGAGAGGAGGACGGAGGTTCTCGGTATTCTGAAGTGATGTTTGCCCATTGCCTGGAGGTAGCCTCCTTTCTATCTATCTATCTTTTTTTCTCTCTTTTCCCTCCTTTTTAGTTCTGTTTCAAGAAGAATGGTGGAAAAACAATGTTATTTATTGGCGGAAATTATTTAATATAATTTCTCTTTTGTGAAAAAAAACAGGAATGAATTTGTTAGAACTGTCTTAATGTAAATTGGGAAGTCATCTTTAAGAAAAAAAGTTAAAAATTAAAACAACAGTCACATGGCTCCGGTGTCATTCTTTTGGGGGGAGGGGGGATGGGGGCACATAATGCTTGCGCTCTCACACATCTGTATTGTTTACTTCAGTGTTTCCCAACCTTTTTTGAGCCGCGGCACACATTTAACATTAAAAAAATCCGGGGGCACACCACCAACCAAAATGACACGCTATCACAGTAAAGAACGGCTGGGGGATGGTGGCCTGTTGGGAGTGCCGAAGCCAGGGGAGGGGGCGGAGCCAGGCTGTGCCATTCTCCCCCCTCCCCTCCCCGGCTCCAGCTCTCCCAGCAGCTGCTCCAGCCTTGAGGGGACAGTGCCAAGCCAGCGGTGGCAGAGCCAGCACAATGCTGGCTTGGCACTGCCCCCTCAAGGCTGGAGCAGCTGCTGGGAGAGCCGAAGCCGGGGGTAGGGGGCAGAGCCAGGCTGCACCATGCCCCGCCCCCTCACCCCAGCTTCAGCTCTCCCACAGCTGCTCCAGCCTTGAGGGGGGCAGTGCCAAGCCAGCGGTGGCAGAGCCAGCACAATGCTGGCTTGGCACTGTCCCCTCAAGGCTAGAGCAGCTGCTGGGAGTGCCAAAGCCGGGGGAGGGGGCGGAGCTAGGCCACGCCCTTCCCCTCCCCCCGGCTTCAGCTCTCCCACAGAGGAAGAGCATGAGCGGTGGATGGGCTTCAGTGGGTGGGGCTCCTCCGCGTGGCTCCAGCAAGCGAGGGGTGAGAGTCATGGCAGATTGGAGGCTGGCTGGAGAAACGGCCGAAGGAATCGTTGCCCCGGCCCCTTTTTCTTCGCCGCCGCCTGGCCCTTCCTCCCCCTCCCCCAAGCAGTAGGAGTTCGGCAAGAAGGGGGGGGGGTAGGAAGGGGGGCAGAGAGCTTTTCTCACGGCACAGCAGGAGGTCCGTCACGGCACACTAGTGTGCCACGTCACAGCAGTTGAGAAACACTGGTTTACTTGATTCACGTATTTAACCATTTCTATGTGACGTCCAAGCCCCCGGTGGTGCAGTGGGTAAAACCGCTGAGCTGCTTAACTTGCTGACCGAAAGGTTGGTGGTTCAAATCTGGGGAGCGGGGTGAGTTCATTCTGTTAGCCCCAGTTTCTGCCAACCTAGCAGTTTGAAAACATGCAAATGTGAGTAAATTAATAGGTACCACTTCTGCGGGAAGGTAATGGCGCTCCATGCAGTTATGCCAGCCACATGACCTTGAAGGCATCTACGGACAACGCCGGCTCTTCAACTTAGAATTGGAGATGAGCACCATCCCTCAGAACATGACTAGACTGAATCTCAGGGGAAACCTTTTCCTTTACCTTTATTTAACATCCAGAAGCTCCAAATGGCGCGGTAGGTTAAACCGCTGAGCTGCTGAACTTGCTGACTGAAAGGTTGACAGTTCAAATCTGGGGAGCAGGGTGAGCTCCCGCTGTTAGCTGCAGCTTCTGCCAAGCTAGCAGTTTGAAAACATGCAAATGAGAGTAGATCAGTAGGTACCGCTTCTGCGGGAAGGTAATGGCGCTCCATGCAATTCTGCTGGTCACATGACTTTAGAGGTGTCGACGGACAATGCCAGTTCGTCATAGAAATAGAAATGAGCATCACCCCCCAGAGTCTGACACAATTATCTTTACCTATGTAGCATCCCCAGGTGTATTTGTAAGCCACAGGGCTTCTTCCTGTTATTTTTAAAATGCTCTTTAACCAGGCCAACATGGCAAAAGAACCGAAATGGCTCAGAACAGAGAGAGAAATACCAAAGAAACGTTTTCGTTTGTATTTTTCATAGTGTGCGACCGTGCCTTTGCAAACACTTAATGGCAGGTCAGTGCAAAACTTGGCCAATTACTTTTTTCTTCCCTTTCAAGAGGAGAATGCTTTTAAGTAATTTAGTTTGAGTAAATCAAAAAGTGGACTACCCATCACTCGTCCACAATGATCCCTTTCCAGGGAAACCCCTGCACCATCCAAAGGATTCTGGGCCATGTTTATATGAAGTATTGTATGGTCCCGCTAAGGACTGACTTTGAAGTAAATATGCACAGACTCTGATAGCAAGGATGTTACCTTTGAGGAACCCCATTTGTGTCTGGAAAAGACTAGAGAAGAGCCACGGGGGAGCCTGGCTTTCCAAATGTGGTTCAACTTCAGCCTCCCATCATTCCTCACTGCTGACTACTGGCAAAGGAGTTAGTGGTAGATATAAATATATATTTATTGTGTCAGAAGTGAGTTGAAGGGGGAACCTTATTTGGAAGTTAAGCCCAAACATTTAAGCTCAGATCAAGATTTCCCAAATAAATTAGTTTGGGGTTGGCTATTAAGCTGACATTTTAGATATGTAGGTTTAGAAGCACAGTTGTTCTGTATTATTAGTTTTAAGTAGGTTGCCATGCTCACTGGCCCCGGCTACAAATTTTTTAAAGAACTGAAAACATTTGCTATGTCAACCAAAGTTATTTTTTTATCTCTTCTGTTGACTTTTAATTTTTACTTTCCTGGAAGAATGGAGAGAGATTATTTCTTGCCAGATACCAGAATGAGAGAAGTGTGAGGTAAAGTGTGTTTTAATTTCCACTTTCCTAAAACATAAGGGGCGAGCCTTCGACAACCAAATTCGGCATTCAGTCATGTTTCTGTAAACTGCATTTCAACTTAGGGATAGATAATGCTACTTGATTGATTTGACACAGTATTCAAAATGTGGATGCTTTTCCACTCAAAAGTTGAAGAAAAGCGCTGGTTTTTTTTACAAAAAAAGCCATGCAAATGAAAAATTTGCTGAAAAAAATATGTAAAATTGTTAATTTCACTTCTCCATACCTCTGTGCCTTTTATTTTTGCTTATGGCTTAAATAAAAATCCTTTTTAAAAAAAACCATGAGGGTATCTCAAGTTGTTGCACTTTGTTCCCTCTGCTTAGAGAAGTTTTTAGCTTGTAGGTCTGGGAAAAGCAACTTTCATATATAGAAATATTTTCGAAATACTGTGGGTTAACCTTTGGAAAGGTAGTCTGGTCTTTCTTTACCAGCATTTATGTATATGGGGAAAATGTGCAGGAAGTTCAATCAGAATGTATTAATTTTGTATATATTCGGTATTTGATAATCAGTGGCAAAAGCAAGGGAAAGGGGGGCTGGCTATCTTTGAAAAAGCACAGTAAGCGTGTATTGGATCAGTCTCAGACTGGTAGTTTTTCAACATTGGGTTCAGATTTTGAACCATCTAGAATACCTCATGTGTACATAGAGTTGTCATGACTTAATCAAAATACATTCAGTGTTGTTATTGTTTTTTAGTTTTTAAAGGGCCACTGGCTGGTTCTTCTGTTCAGGCCTGTCATTCTTGCCTCTTTTTGTAATTTTTTTTTAAAGTAGTGTTTACAGCTAGAATTTTGAATGCCAAAGTTCTATTTATTAAATGATAAAGTTTTCATTGTTAATTACTAGTATTTTTCCACTCCGTTTGTTTGATGTTTGGATTTATATCTACAGAACAAAAAATAAATTTTGTTACAAAATCTAAAAAAAAAAGGGAAAAAAAGAAGTGAGTTGAAGGTACAGTTAACATGTATTTAAAAATGCAAAGTTTTAAAACTTGGCATTATGCTAAATGTCCTTTGACCAGAAGCTGGCCAGTTGGAGTGCCTCTGTGAGAAGGTCCACCATTGTGCATGTGGTAGGGCTCAGCTTGCATTGTAGTTGATGGTCTGTGGTTTGCTCTTCTCCGCACTTGCATGTTGTGGACTCCACTTTGTAGCCAGATCGCCCTCACCTGGAGCCAAGGGTGGCTGTGTTGTGAAAACTCCCCGGTCTGTTTTTACGTTTTTATCTAATGTTTTAATTTTCTCACAAAAGGCAACAATTCAATTTTAATTTTCTGCATTACTGCAGGCTAGCATTTTATCAGCTATTATTTTAACTATACTGCAGGCTAGCATCAGCTTTTATTATTATTTTAAACTATATCTGTGGAAGCTGGGGAGGAAAGCGAACCTAAACTAATTAGGTGGCATGGTAATAATAATAATTATTATTATTATTTCTATTCCGCTCTTCTCACCCCGAAGGGGACTCAGTGCGGATTACAATACAAATACGACAGACAATCCCTGTCAGAAGACATACAATTTTACACATAGACAATACAGTGCAGTTTTTAGAAGGATTTCTTCTTTCCTGGCTGCGTCATACAGGGTGTGCGTCACAGGATGTGGATGCTCCATTACATCATTGTTGTTATGTCCTTGCGTCGTTGCGCCTTTATGTCACAAGGGGGTGCTGTTGTTCCATCCTTATGACGGGAGCCTCTGTTTCCACCACTTCCGCATCTCCCTTCTCCCGGCAGCTGAACTTTTTCAGACGTTGTAAAGTCTGTGTAAAAATCCTTCCCCACTTTCTGTGGTCCCCAAATTGTTGTTTATTCACAGCTGGGCTGTTGAACTGCTTGGGTGGGCAGTGGACAGGACTCAATTAGGTGGCCGTCCAAGCCAGCTCGGGGATTCGAACTAGCAACCTTCCGATTGCAAGCACAGCTGTGTTACCGCTGTGCTATCTCCCCGGCCCTGTGGTAGATACCACGGTGGAAGTGCTTCTTTCTTTTTAGATGCCGAGCAACTGCTATTCTAACTATTCTGGAACTGCTATTTTAACTATCCTGGAACCTCTGTGAGAGTGTCCTCCTTAGAGAACCACTTTTTATACATTTTATACTTTTTATCCTTGACACTCCATTGAGTTTATTTGGGACTATCTGGAGGCTATCTGGTCATTTCTTGGACATTGGATTGCCAAAGCAGTACGAATTGCAAGGGAATTGCTAGGGAACAAAACAGCAGGTGAATAAGGATTATAGATAAAGGCAAACTACAAACAATTGCCCAAAACATCAAAGACAATCTGTAATCTAAACATTGCTGTGCTTTATCAAAGTCATTGTTGCAACTCCATCAAGCATCACTTCTCAACTGCTACCAAAACTCCTGGTTGTCTGGTGACTAGTTTTACTCTACAACAGTCATGGTAATCAGAACAAGGCAGACTTACAGAAACAGTGACAAAACCCTGTCCCCATTAATATCATCTCCCCCTCCTGGGACAAGAAAAAAAAAGAGATCAAGGCCTACTTCTCCCCCCATAGTTAAAATACAAGAGCCAGAGCAAGAACAGAACCCCCCTTCAGCTTCTCCTTTGGACTGGACTCTAGATCACTGCCAGGTAATTTTTAACCCCTATGAGAACTCAGGCATAACCATAGCTGAGGAGTTTGTCTTTGCTACTGAGGATCTGGACATCCTGGATCAGGGGTGCTCATTAGGTAGATCGTGATCTACTGGTAGATCTCGAAGGGCGTCCTGGCATATCCCAGGCAGATCGCAGGCACAGTGTGTATGGCTCCCATGCCATTTGTGAGGAATGCTCAGGGGCTTATTATACTCCCATTTAGTTGAATTCAGTTTTAAAATGTATTATATGGCTCTCATTGGAATAAATTTCCTAATATTTTGCTTTTATGGCTCTCTGAGTAGTGGGTAGGTAGATCTTTGGGACTTGGTTGTTTTATAAGTAGCTCGCATGCTGGAAAAGGGTGAGCACCCATGTCCTGGATGATAGGAGGGGGCGCAGGAGGCATGCTCTAACATCCCCTGAAGATGAGGATGTGGGCCCATCAAACACAACAGAGAGGAAACCAGAGATAAATCTTAACATCAGAAGCCCCCCCAAAACCACCCAGCACAGAGAATCTGGTCAATCAATTAACTAGTCAAAACTCTGATATTCAAGCTATCAAGTCCTATCTAGCAGAAACCAATGCCCTCCTGATTACAATTGCACAATTCACTTTGTAGCCCCATTTGCTAAAGTTGGCTCTGCATCTCGTGGTGCCAGAGCGCAGTCTGTTCAGCGCCTTCCAGGTCGTTTAATCTTCTGTGTGCCCAAGAAGGAGTTTCTCATCTGATCTCAGCCACTGATTAAGGTGCTGGGTTTTAACCTGCCACTTTTGGATTCTCGCTCGCTGAGGTGTTCTCTCTTAATCTTAGGAAGCTGTTTCTTGATTTAAGGTGTTGGCAAGCTGGCTGATATCCGAACAGCGGATGGGCTGGAGATGACACTGCCTTGGTCCTTCCATTATTGGCTGCTACTTCATTGACATTGAAGGTTCCATGCCACAAAATCTGCTATGTGTCCACTTGGTCCATGCCACTGGCATCCACCCACCATAAGAACATAAGAAGAGCCATGCTGAATCGGACCTCAGCCCATCTAGTCCAGCATTCTGTGTCACACAGTGGCCCACCATTTGTACACGGGGATCTCAAGCAGAAGGGAGGGCAAAACCCTCACCTGCTCCCGACCCCCCACAACCAGTACCCGGGGAAAATCCTGCCTGCCTCCATCAACACAGAGGTGGCACTTGGATGTCCATTTCAGTAGCTACTGATTCCCTTGGTATCCATGAATCTGTCTAATCCTGCCTTGAAGCTGTCCAGGCTGACCGCTGTCACAACCTCCTCTGGAAGTGAGTTCCATAACCCAATGACCCTCTGGGTGAAGAAATATTTCCCTTTATTAGTCCTAACTTTCCTACCTTGGAGCTTCAGGGAGTGCCCTCTAGTCCTAATGTTTTGTGACAAAGAAAATAGTTTTTCTTTATTCACCTTTTCTATCCCATGCATGATTTTATACACTTCGATCAAGTCACCTCTTAAACGCCGTCTTTCAAGGCTGAAAAGACCAAGGCGTTGCAACCTGATTTCATAAGGGAGCCGCTCCATCCCTTGGATCATTCTTGTTGCCCTTTTCTGTACCTTTTCCAGTTCCGTTATATCCTTCTTGAGGTGCGGTGACCAGAATTGTTCACAGTACTCCAGATGTGGCCTCACCATAGATTTGTAGAGAGGCAATACAACATTTGCTGACCTATTTTCGATTCCCTTCCTGATCATGCCAAGCATAGAATTTGCTTTTTTCGCTGCTGCAGCGCACTGGGTTGACATCTTCATTGAGCTGTCCACCAAAACCCCAAGATCCCTTTCCTGGTTTGTCTCAGAAAGCTTTGATCCCATCAGTTGATAAGTGTATTTGGGGTCCTTTGCCCTGATGTGCATGACTTTACACTTGTTTAGGTTAAAATGCATTTGCCACTTTGTTGCCCATTCACTCAATTTCGAGAGATCTTTCTGGAGCTCTTTACAATCATTTTCATTTTTAACTACCCTGAACAATTTAGTGTCGTCTGCAAACTTTGCTACCTCAGAATTCACTCCTACATCCAGATCATTAATGAATAAATTAAAAAGTAACGGACCCAAAACTGAACCTTGGGGTACGCCACTTCTCACCTCTTTCCACCCAGAGAAATGTCCGTTTATTACCACCCCTTGTTTCCTACAGTTTAGCCAGGTTCCAATCCAGGACAAGACCTGTCCCCTGATTCCATGGCTGAAGAGCTTATTTAGGAGCCTTTGGTGAGGGACTTTGTCAAAAGCCTTTTGAAAGTCAAGGTAAACAATATCAATTGGGTCCCCTTTATCTATGTGTTTATTTACACCATTGCCATATAGTAATAGTAGTAATGATAATAATTTATTTGTACCCCGCACCATCTCCCTGAAGGGACTCGGGGAAGCTAACAAAGCATTCAAGGTGCCACACGTAAAGTAGTTACATAAAACCAAGACAATGCATAATTTAATTATTCAATTTCTTGGCCGCCACTCCCGGGTGACTCGGGGCGGCTCACAAATCATAGCAAAGTACAGTAACATAAAACATTAAAATACAATACAACAACAGCAGAGCAATTAGCATTCAATCAATAAAAACTAGGACCATCTAGGTTACAAAAGCCTGTCGGAATAACCAGGTCTTGCAGGCCTTCCGGAACGCCATAAGGTCTCGGAGAGATCTAATCTCCGGTGGTAAGGAGTTCCAGAGCGTGGGGGCAATGATAGAAAATGCCTTTCTCCTAGTTGAAGTAAGATGGTATACTTTGACACTCGGAATGAAGAGAAGATCCTGGTCTTCTGATCTTGGTGATCTCGTGGGACAATATGGGGTAAGGCGGTCCCTGAGGTACACTTGCCCCAGACCATATAGGCCTTAAAAGTCAGAACTAACACTTTGAAGGTGATCCGGAATTCCACAGGCAGCCAATGCAGCTCCTGCAGGATAGGTGTGGTGTGATGGCTTGCAGGAACACCTTCAAGCAATCGAGCTGCCGCGTTCTGCACCAGCTTAAGTTTCTGGGTCACCGACAGAGGTAGGCCAATGTAAAGAGTGTTACAGTAGTCTAGCCTTGAGATGACCGTCGCTTGGATCACTGAGACCAAGTCGCGGCGAGACAGGTAGGGGGCCAACCTCCGAGCCTGGCGAAGGTGGAAGAACGCAACTCGGCTAACCATGGAGATATGAATTTCCATTGAAAGCTGAGTGTCCAGATGGATTCCAAGGCTCTTTACTGAGGACGACGGGCATAAGGCCACGCCGTCCAGGGTTGGAAGCTGGAGTTCCCCACCGCCCAGGCGACCCAGCCAGAGGATCTCCGTCTTCACAATGCACAATTTGACTGGATACAAACAATGGACAAAGTCGATCGATAAAATCAAAAATTTTAAAAATTCTAAAACACAGTCATACTTGTCAGTGATTGGATATAATAATAAATAATAATAAACTTTATTTATACCCCGCCACCATCTCCCCAATGGGGACTTGGGGCGGCTAACATGAGGCCAACATGATGTCTTCAAACACGAACTAAAGTGTCAAATAACAATGGTCAACGTCATCACATGATCATAGTACATTACTCCAGGACAAAGGACCCATGTAAGTAGCCATGATTTTAGGCTCGAACAGAAGGTTTGGAGATTTGGGGCTAATCTAATCTCTCTAGGGAGGGCATTCCAGAGCTAGGGAGCCACCACCGCGAAGGTCCCCTCTCATCCCCACCAACCATACCTGTGATGGTGGTGAGACCGAGAGAAGGGCCTCCCCAGCAGATCTCGAGGGCCGCACCAGTTCATAGAAGGAGATGCAGTCTCAAAGATACATTAGACCCGAAGTGTATAGGGCTTTATAGGTAATAACCTGCACTTTGAATTGGGGCTGGAAACTTGTCATGAGCCAGTTGAGATGCTTCAATGGGGGTGTGGTATGTTACCTATAGCTACCTCCAGTTAGTAATGGGATCATCAGGGAAGCATTGTTTGGCCATGTGGCCCTCTCCACTCCCTCAATGGCCCCTTCACCCACCTCCATAGGGCAAGCGCTGTGGTCTTCTGTCCATATGTGTGAATCGCAGAGAAAGCAAGAACACGTTGCTTACATGTAACTGGTTTTTCAGGTAGTAATATGTGAACGCAAACAATTGCTTCGCCCTCCAATGTCAGTTGATTCTCAGTTCACAGCAATATTTGGCTGCGTAAGAATGGGAGACAACACACAGTATAGAGAGGTCAGAGTCAAGCCATGAACTTTGAGTCGACGGATTACTGTGCAAAGTAAGAGTTATAGGTAAACAACTCGTTCACCTAGACCAGTATTTCTCAACCGGGGAGTTGGGACTCCTGAGGGGTGCAAGGAGGTTTCAGGGGGTTGCGAAAGACCATCAGAAAACATGTATTTCTAATGGTCTTGGGAACCCCTTTGGCAAGGAAGGCTGAAGATCTCTCCGCCTGTCCTCCTTTTTGGAAACAGACCAAAAAGCCCCCCTCTGCTGTGATTGGCCGGCCTCTCAACTAGCCTCTCAGCCAAGGGGAGGGCTGTTTCTGAGACTCCTAAACAGGGAGGGGAGAGCAGGCGTGCTTGGCACATGGTAGTGTGGTGCACATGTGCGGGCGAGGGAGAGCGTGCGAGGCTCTTGCCAGTGAGTCCCTTCAAAGCTTGGGGGTTCTGTGTGGGAATTTTGGCCCAATTCTATCATTGCTGGGGTTCAGAATGCTCTTTGATTGTAGGTGAACCAGGCCCGGATTAAGACCTCTTGGCGCCCTAGGCCACACTTTGGAATTATGCCCCATTTCGCGCGCCGCCACTCGGGCCTCACCCCCGGAGGGAGTGACGTCACTCGGACTGTACTCCTCCTCCCTCCCTCCTGAGGACACGCCAAGTTGTCAAGACTACTAGCCGGGGGCGAGCCTTCCCTTCCTTCTTTCCCCCTCCTCCTCGCCACGCAAGCGCTCGGTTCCTTGAGTCAATGAAGCCGGGTGCATGCGAGGAGGAGGGGGGAGGAAGGGAAGGCTCGCCCCCGGGGGCGGGGCTTCCCTTCCTTCTCCTCCGCGACGCGTCTGGCTTCCTTGAGGAGGAGGAGGAGGAAGGGAAGGCCCGCACCCGGCAACCTGGGAAAGGAGCCAAGGGAGGAGTGCAGCAAAGGGAGGGGGCGCGGGGCGGGCGTAGATGGTGCGCAGGTGCAGAAGCGCCCAAAGATGGACTTTTTAAAAAAAATAAATATATATTTTAATTGGGGGGGTGGGGTGTCCGGATCTGGCCTAGTGTGGCCTTATGGGTGACCCGGGCCTGAGGTGAACTATAAATTCCAGCAACTACACCTCCCAAATGTCAAGCTCTATATTCCTCAACCTCCACCAGTGTTCAAATTTGAGCATATGGACTCATGCCAAGCTTGGTCCAGATCTATCATTGTGTGCTCTCTGAATGTAGGTGAACTACAACTCCAAAACTCAAGGTCAATGTCCACCAAACCCTTCTAGTATTTTCTGTTGGTCATGGGAGTTCTGTGTGCCAAGTTTAGTTCAATTCCATCATTGGTGGAGTTCAGATTCTCTTTGATTGTAGGTGAACTACGAATCAACTACAACTCCCAAATTACAAAATCAATCCCAACCCCACCAGTATTCAAATTTGGGCATATGGGATATTTGTGCCAAATTTGGTCCAGTGAATGAAAATACATCCTGCATATCAGATATTTACTAGGCCTGGGCAATCATGGTTCTAAATCAGGGGTGCTCATTACATCGATTGCGATCTACTGGTCGATCATGGATGCAGTACTGGTCGATCTCAGCGGAAGAGATTTCAAGATTTCAAGTCACGGAATCAACTCTCGCGAGATTTCTCGTGTGTTTACTTGCGGTTCTGGGAACTGTAGTCCTGCAGAGCTGCGCTCCCCGATCATTATTTATTATGTGTGTTGTGCAATATTGGCTTATTCAGTTATGCAAGGTACATCAACATACATTGTACATAAAAAGAATCCTTAATAAATTTGAAAGTAGTTATATGTTTTACATTTTTGTAGTGGGTAGGTAGATCATTTTGACTTGGTTGTTTTTCGCATGCTGAAAAGTGTGAGCACCCTTGTTCTAAATGGTTCTAAAGTACTGGTGGTGAAAACTAGGGGGCGCTGATGCTTTGCTTCTATAATGTTAAAGTTCTGGTGGTGAACACTAGGTGGCGCTGGTGCTTTGCTTCTACAGTGTTGCTAAAGTTCTGGTGGTGAACATTTCAGAACTCTAACAAAACTTTAAAATTTTGTTATAAATGGCAGTTCCTAATTGGTTCTGTCTTAAAAATCGGCAATAATGAAATATTAATGAAGTTTTGAAAGTTTTGTTAAAGTCCTGAAATGTTCACCAGCAGAACTTTAGCAACACTGTAGAAGCAAAGCACCAGCGCCACCTAGTGTTCACCACCAGAACTTTAGTTTTGTAAGTACTTTAGAACCATTTAGAACAGGGGTGGGCAATTATTTTTTCCAAAGGGGCCACACGAGAGCCAAAAAATATTATGGAGGGCCGCACCTAAAAGCTGAACTATATTCTAATCTACATTATTTATTTATTTACTTATTTATTTACTATATTTACTATATATTACACATCACTAATATTAACATATTCATATATTATTAGTATTAATATAATTATTATATTATAGTATGTATATATAGACATTATAATATATTGAAATTATAATATAACATATTATATTATTTATTATATTATAATAAAATTATTATAAAATTATAATAAAAACCACTAAAATAAAATGAAATTCAAGAAGACAAGGTGCGAACCAAGATGGAGGCTGACATCCTCAAGAGAGGAAGGATCCCAAGATGGAATGGCCCAATGGCCCCAGCCCAGAGGATGGCAAAGCGGACCCAGCCGCCGCCGCAGCAGAGCAAAGCAGCAGACGATCAGAGGCTGCAGGCCTCCGCCCGCTCTCGCCCCCAGCTGTTCCCCAAGTGATCGCCCTGCTATGGAGTGCCTGCCATCCCGGCTTTGGAGTGCCTGCCATCCCGGGAGGTGATCCGGGCCTGCAGCGGGAGCAGTCGGCGACCTGCAGCGGCAGATCGCCCTTGAGACCCGGAAGAGTATCAAGGAAGGTTTGGAAACACTGACCTAGACCAGAACGTTAACAACATTATAGAAGCAAAGCATCAGCGCCCCCTAGTTTTCACCCCCAAGTCTTCCGGGTCGCCAGGGTGATCAGCCACCGCAGGTCGCCGATTGGCAGGCACTCCAAAGCCACCGCTCCTCCGATCATTCTCCGGAGAGGCGGGCTGTCTGCCTACGCAGGCCCCACAGCCCGCGATGGGATGGCGTCAGCGGCACCCCTTCCTCTTGGCCCTGCCCAGGTCTGATTTAGAACCATGATTACCCGGGCCTAATTTACATTGCGATTCATAACAGTAGCACAATGACAGTTATGAAGTAGCAACAAAAAATAATGTTATGGTTGGTGGTCACCACAACATGAGGAACTGTATTAAGGGGTTAAGAAACACTGACCTAGACCTTGGATAGTGAACTAAGGCCTATATTTGATGCCAGAGAGTAAAGCTTTTCAGAGAAGTGGAAGAATCTGAGACGAAAATTAATTTCTATGATCGGATGCACGCAGTTCACAAGGTTTGGTCTTATGTTCTTTGAAATGCTTCCCAAGATATTAGTGTTGAAAAATGAAACCGCTTGGGTAGCCTTCTCATTAGGGTTCAAGTTTTTCAAAGAACATCTCACAAGGAAAATACATTTACTCCTTAGTGGTTAGGAGGCATTTCCCACTCTTCCTCCAAGACCTCGCAGTGCCATCCAGCTGGTGTTCGAACAGCCTTGACAGGTTTCTTTGAGGCTTTGAAGCTAAGTGGAAAACAACCTGGCCCACGTTTCAGGTCCTGTGCCTTGCCAGCTTTTAATATTCTTAACAGTTTTGTGTTATTGTATCTGCCAAATCTTATCAAATCCACAAAAGTGAAATCTGCACATGATGCTGCAGCTTTGGAGCCATATTATAGATTGACCAGCAGAGGGCGCTGCTGCTTTAGAGATGATGCTTGATCCCTGTATAGGACAAGGCTAGTTTGAGATTGGAAATGTATTCCTGTGCCTTCAGGACAGGGGTAGGGAACCTATGGCTCGGGTGCCAGATGTGGCTCTTTTCATTATTGCATCTGGCTCTCCGGAGCAGCTCAGGCCTCAGTTTCCCAGCATGCACCCTTTCCTTCTCCTTCTCTTTGTCTCGTTCCTTCTTTCCTCCATTCCCCCTCTTCCTCTTCCTTCCTTTCTTTCTCCCCTTCACCCTTTCCTTCTTCTTCTCTCCTTCCTTCTTTCCTTCATTCTCCCTCTTCCTTCCTTCCTTCCTCTTCCTTCCTTCCTTTCTCCCCTTCACCCTTTCCTTCTCCTCTCCCCTTCCTACTTTCCTCCATTCTCCCTCTTCCTTCCTTCCTCTTCCTTCCTTTCTTCCCTTCACCCTTTCCTTCTCCTTCTCTCCTTCCTTCTTTCCTCCATTCTCCCTCTTCCTCTTCCTTCCTTCCTTCCTCCCACTTTACCCTTTCTTTCTCCTTCTCTCTCTCCTTCTTTCCTCCATTCTCCCTCTTCCTCTTCCTTCCTTCCTTCCTCCCACTTTACCCTTTCTTTCTCCTTCTCTCTCTCCTTCTTTCCTCCATTCTCCCTCTTCCTTCTTTCCTCTTCCTTCCTTTCTTTCTCCCACTTCACCCTTTCTTTCTCCTTCTCTCTCCTTCTTTCCTCCATTCTACCTCCCTCTTCCTTCCTTCCTCCCTCCCTCTTTTATTCTTTTCCCCCCAAGTCTTCCTTTCCTTCTCCTTCCTTTCTTTTCACTTCCCTCTCTCCCCCTTCTTTCTTTTCATCTTTCCCTTCATTATTTTACTTTTTCCTCACTCCCTTTCCTTTATGTTCCCCACCCTTTCCTTTCCTCCCAATTCTATCGTTTGGCCCAATTCTATCGTTGCTGGAGTTCAGAATGCTCTTTGATTGTAGGTGAACTATAAATCCCAGCAACTGCAACTCTCAAATTTATTTATTTATTTATTTATTTCTTCGGTTTTGTATACCGCTCCTCCCTGCAGGCTCGGGGCGGGGATACATCAACAGAATACATGGGCAGCATGTCCTCGACATGTAGCCCTACAATACATAAAACGAGATTAAAACACAGTCCAACGAATTCGAATACAGGGCATATTTAGCAATATGCTGACCATTGAGGCCTAAGGGAATGCCAGTCCGAAGAGGACAGTCTTGCAAGCCCTTCTGAAGGGGGCTAATTCCAGGATGGCTCGGGTATTGTCCGGTAGAGAGTTCCACAAGGCTGGAGCTGCCGCGGAGAAAGCTCTCTGGCGAGTCGCGGATAGGTGGCAGGAGCGGACTGATGGTATAGTCAGTAGGTTGTGTTCCTCTGACCGCAGTGATCTCGGGGGCATATACGGGGTAAGGCGGTCCCTCAGGTACGCAGGCCCTAGACCGTGCAAGGCCTTAAAGGTTAATACCAGCACCTTGAAGACAATTCGGTACTCAATAGGGGCCAGTGCAGCTGCCGGAGGATGGGCGTGATGTGCTCGCTTACCGACGAGCCCGTCAGCAAGCGGCGCGGCATTCTGCACTAGCTTGAGTTTCCGGATTGTCGACAGGGGAAGGCCAACGTAGGGGCGTTACAGTAGTCTAGTCTCGAGATGACCGTCGCTTGGATCACCGTAGCCAGGTCGTTCCTGGACAGGTAGGGTGCCAGTCGCCTAGCCTGTCGTAGGTGATAGAAGACCCCCTGCAGACCGCGTCGACCTGAGCCTCCATGGTCAGCAGGGAGTCCAACTGCACACCCAAGCTCTTAACCAAAGATGACGGGCTAAGTCGCTCGCCATCCAGGGTAGGCAACCGGCACCCACCCAGCCCAGGGCGACCGGGCCATAGGATCTCCGTCTTCGACGGGTTCACCTTCAGCCGGCTGGCGCGCAGCCAACCAGTCACGGCTTCTAGGCATCGATGGAAACAATCGGGTACGGTATCCGGCCTGCCGTCCATTCTCAGCAGAAGCTGGGTGTCATCCGCATACTGATAACACTCCAGACCAAAGTCGCGGGCCAGCTGGGCCAGGGGGCGCATATAGATGTTGAATAATAAGGGGGAGAGGATGGCCCCCTGGGGGACCCCACAATTAAGTGGGGACCTCCCGGAGACCTCCCACCCCTCCACACGTTGTCCCCGGCCCCGGGGAAGGAGGCCACCCATTGAAGTGCGGTCCCCCCCACTCCGGTGCCGGCTAAACGGTGGGTCAACAGTGCGTGATCTACCGTATCAAACGCTGCTGTCAGATCTAACAAGACAAGCAGGGCTGACCCGCCCTGGTCCAGCTGGCGGCGAAGTTGGTCTGTAATGGCGACAAGCACGGTCTCCGTCCCATGCCCAATACGGAAGCCGGACTGGTAGGGATCAAGTCCAGCTGTGTCATCTAAGAACCGTTGCAGCTGATCCGCTGCTGCCCTCTCAATTACTTTGCCCAAAAAGGGCAGGTTGGACACCGGCCTGTAATTGGAGGGAGCCGAAAGATCTAAATTCGGCTTCTTCAGCAGCGGTCTTACCATAGCCTCTTTCAGTCCCCTGGGAAGACTCCTTGCTCAAGGGAGCTATTTATGATCGTGCCCAGGGGCCTCGTAGCCCTCCCGGCAAGATCTAATAAGCCAGGAGGGGCACGGGTCGAGGAGCAAGTAGTTGGCCTAGCTGCAGACAGTAACTTATCAACAGCTGCTGCGTCCAGCTTCTGGAACCGGGTGAAGGTGGGCCCGCCGAGTGGCGGCGGGGTCTCGAGCTCACTAACCGTATCAACCGTGGCTGGAATGTCCCGGCGGAGAGTCGAAATCTTGTCAGTAAAATAGTTCTGGAAAGCCTCAGCTGTTGGAGCCAAACCCCTATCATTTGGGACAGTTGGGATTGTTGTCATGGACCGAATTATCCTAAAAAGTTGAGCTGGGCGTGAACTGGCTGACTCTATCAAGGAGGTATAGTAAACTTTTTTTGCCTCCTTGATAGCTCGCTCATAAGCCTCCTTAAACTGCTTATAAGCCGATTTCGACGCTTCATCACGGAGACTCCGCCACACGTCCTCTAGCTGTCTCCTCCTCCGTTTCATCGCCCGCAGCTCCTCGGTGTACCATGGCGAGCGATTTCTCCGGGGAATGAGAGAGCGTCTGGGGGCGATCTCGTCTAGGGCAGTGGCAAGACTGGTATTCCAGGATTCCACCAGCCCATCGACCGAATCGCAGGGGAGTTCCCAGTCCCTTAGAGCATTCAGGAACCTAGTGGGTTCCATAAGTCTCTTCGGGCGAACCAAAATAGGTTCCGCACCCTTACCGGGAGGGGGGACCGCACCCAATCGGACTTCCAAGACACTGTGATCCGACCATGGAACCTCCGTAACGGAGGTTAGGATCACTTGAATTCCGGCGGCGAAGATCAGATCTAATGTATGTCCGGCGCAGTGCGTGGGGCCGGTCTTACACAGTGAGAGTCCTAGTGCCTCCATGGTGGACACCAGGTCCATGGCTGCTGGTGATGGGGAGGTGGTGTCGGCGTGGACATTGAAGTCCCCCAAGACAATAAGCTTAGGGAACCTCAATGCCCACTCCGCAACCACCTCCAGCAGCTTAGGCAGACCTCCTGCCGGTGCGTTGGGTGCACGGTACACCAGCAGGAGGGCTACACTCTCACCAAGGTCCCACACCCGGCCCACACACTCCACTCCGGGGATGTTCGCCGTCGGGATTGTCCTGGAATTAAACTTGTCTCGACTGAGAATGGCCACCCCTCCCCCCCGCCCCTCTGTCCTCGTCTGACTACTGGCCACAAACCCAGGCGGCGTTAGCTCGTGCAAGATGACATTATCGCCCTCTTGTAGCCATGTCTCCGTGAGACAGGCTATATCTGCCTCCCTCTCTAAGAGGAGGTCCCTGATGGTTCCGGACTTGTTGCGCACGGACCTGGTGTTGGCCAGTATCAGAGTTGGAGGAGAGGTAAGGTCTATCAAATGTCAAGGTCTATTTTCCCCAGTATATTCTGTTGGTCACGAGAGTTCTGTGTGCCAAGATTGATGCAATTCCATCATTTGTGGAGTTCGGAATGCTTTTTGATTGTAGGTGAACTATAAATCCCAGCAACTACAACTCCCAAATGACAAAATCAATCCCCGACAACCCCAACAGTATTTACATTATGATACAGAACAGGAGCAAAATTACAGTTATGAAGTAGCAACGGAAATAATGTTATGGCTGTGGGTCGCCACAACATGAGGAACTGTATTCAGGGGTCACAGCATTAGGTTTTCAATGCAGTGTGTGGGTCTCCTAAGCCAGTGTTTCCCAACCAGGGTGCCGTGGCACACTAGTGTGCTGTGAGAGATCATCAGGTGTGCCGTGGGAAATTGGCACTCTTCCCCTCCTAGCAGCCCCCTCACAGGTTTCCAAGAAACAAATTGAGCCTCTCCGCTTGGAAATGTTTTGGTTTTTTTTACTATTTTACTGGATTTTTCGAGAGTTGCCTCCCCCCCCCCCACTCCCCCAAGGAACTGTTTATAACAGCTTCATGACATCCATAGTTAACTGGAAGCAAGTTTCACAAAGGTCTGGAGAACAAGCCCTATGAGGAGTGGCTTGAAGAGCTGGGCATGTTTAGCCTGGAGAAGAGAAGGCTGAGAGAAGACATGATAGCCATGTATAAATATGTGAGAGGAAGTCATATGTATGTTGTGTTCATCGAAACAGGCCCAGGTTTCACACTGAGTGTATAAATACATTTTAAAACATATTAGCTATATGTATTACTGTGTTAGAGTGTCATTTTGTGTCATTTTGGTTGGTGGTGTGCTGAGAATGGGAAGGACTATCTCAACTTTGGTTATGCAAAAAACCCCATCCCTCCTCCTCCTTCCAATCCCAGCTGTGCGCAGTTAGTAGTGTTTTGGAAGCAAAGGGCAAAGTCCAGGTGACTCACATTACAAATTCTAGGGAACATGCAGAGAACAAAAAGGTCTGCCGGGTCAGAAGAAGAATTCACTTGAGAGTTGGTTGTTAAAATGAGGACAGTGCTGCAGGTGCTCTGTTTTCCAGGGAGCATCTCCGTGTTCGTTTTTCAATAGAAGGAAGGGGTTTGCCAGACATTGTCCATCCCTCTTATGTATGCCCATGGACCAACCCAACGTCAAGTGCGAACCTGAAAGGAAAGTGAGTTTTTCAAATACACAGTACTTTCCCCCAAATGTAGAATAACCTGCCATAGCAGGGGTCAGGAACCTTTTTGATACAGAGAGCCATACAAGCAAAATATTTGGACATTTATTTCAGTCAGAGCCATATAATATATATAATATATTTTAAGACTGAATTCAACTAAATGTGAGTATATATGTACATACTATGAGAAAAGGATTCCTCCGGCAGAATGGTGGGACACTTCAGACCTGGCTCTGCAAAAGGCATGCTCAGGACTCTGGGAAGGAAGAGAAGACAGAGCTGTTTGGGCTGGAAGTCAGCCTGAAGAAAAGGGAAGTTCTCTACCAGCCCGCACCACAGGAAGAACACCATCATCCCCATAGGCGGATCTGTGCTTAAGTCCGTTCAGCAGTTCACCTCCCTGAGAAGCATATCTCTTCAGACGCCAAGATTGATAAAGACATAGATCACAGATTAGCAAAGGCATAGAGTGCAATCGGAAGGCTTCACAAAAGAGTCTGGAGCATTTAGTTGAATTCAGCCTCTCTCTCTCTCTCTCTCTCTCTCTCTCTCTCTCTCTCTATATATATATATATATATATATATATATATATCACAAAAGAGTCTGGAGCAGGGGTGGGCAAACTGCGGCCCGGGGGCCGGATGCGGCCCTTTGGCTGATTCTGTCTGGCCCGCCTAAGGGCCCCTGGCTTGTCTCCCCTGCCTGGCCTCTGCAAAAAATCTCCAGAGAAGGGGACTATAAGGAAGCATTATTTTATTTTAGTGGTTTTTATTATTATTGTATAATAATTTTATAACAATAATAAAATAATATAATAAATATGTTATATGATATATTATAATTTCAATATATTATGTTTATATATATATATACACTATAATATAATAATTATGATATTAATACTAATAATATATGAATATTTCTTGATATATTAATATGTTAATATTAATGATGTGTAATATATAGTAAATATAGTAAGTGAATAAATAAATGGATTATGTAGATTAGCATGTAGTTCCGCCTTTAGGTGCGGCCCTCCATAATATTTTTTGGCTCTCGTGTGGCCCCTTGGAAAAAATAGTTGCCCACCCCTGGTCTGGAGCAACAAGCACCTGAGGCAAAGCACCAAAACTAGTGTGTACAGAGCTGTCGTACTGTCTATTCTTCTATATGGGTCTGAAACATGGATCACCTATCGCCAACACCTACGACTCCTCGAACGCTTTCATCAGAGCTGTCTTCGCACAATCCTAAATATACACTGGACCGACTATGTGACTAATGTTGCTGTCCTTGAGCAAGCAGGGATCACCAGTGTTGAGGCCATGCTATTGAGAACACAGCTGCGCTGGGCAGGGCACGTCTCTAGGATGGAGGACCACCGCCTTCCAAAGATACTACTCTATGGTGAATTCGCCACGGGTCAGCGCAAGAGAGGCGCCCCCAAAAAGATATGTAAGGACTCCCTGAAACAACATCTCAGGCTCGGCCAGATTGATCACCAACAATGGTCCACCCTGGCCTCACATTGGGAGGCATGGAGATGCACTATACACAATGCTGCGGCCTCTTTTGAGAAGACACACCGAATGGATCTCAAAGAGAAACGACAACGCAGAAAGAACCGCAACTTGGAAACAACATCACCCAAGGAGACTTTCTGCTGTGCTTTCTGCCACTGAACTTGCCTATCTCAGATTGGCCTTTTTAGTCATCAATGCACTTGTAAAAAGCATGGAATGAGTCCTTCCTAAGAATCTTTGTTCGCGAAGTAATGCTGAGAGAGACTATGAGAAAAGGATTCCTCCGGCAGAATGACGAGACACTTCAGACAATTCCACCAACTATGGAATTGAACCAAACTTGGCACACAGAACTCCCATGACCAACGGAAGATACTGGAAGGGCTTGGTGAGCATTGATCTTGAGTTTTGAAGTTGTAGTTCATCTACATGCAGAGAGCACTGTGGACTCAAACAATGATGGATCTGGACCAAATACTCAATATGCCCAAATGTGAACACTGGTGGAATTTGGGGGGAAATAGACCTTGATATAAAATCATTCTAATATTGGTGGGGAGGGGGGGGGATTGATTTTGTCATTAGGGAGGTGTAGTTGCTGGGATTTATAGTTCATCTACAAACAAAGAGCATTCTGAACCCCAGCAACGATAGAATTGGGCAAACTTCCCACACAGAACCCTCATGCTTTGAAGGGACTTGCTAGACCAAGCCTCCCTCCAGCCTCGCATGCTCTCCCTTGCCCCGCATATGCGCACCCCATTGCCAAGTGTCGAGCACACCTGCTCTCCCTTCCCTGCCTGAATCTCAGAAACAGCCCTCCCCTTGGCTAAGCGGCTAGCCAATCGCAGCAGAGGGCGTTCGGGGGCCCTCTGTTTCCAAAAAGGAAGAGGAGGACAGGTGGAGAGATCTTCAGCCTTCTCTGTCAAAGGGGCTCCTAAGACCATCAGAAATATATGTATGTGGTGGTCTTTGGTGACCCCTCTGAAACCCCCTTGCGATCCCCCAGGGATCCCAACCCCCAGGTTGAGAAATGCTGATCTAGATCAGTGTTTCCCAACCGGTGTGCCACAGCAGACTAGTGTGCCGTGAAGGATCATCAGGTGTGCTGTGGGAAATTGGAACCTCCAATACCAGACCTGGGCACCTTGCGGCCCTCCGGCCGATTCAGCGCAGGCAAAAAAGCAAACATCACAGGGAAGCATATCTGTGTAGGAGGGTAAACATTAGGAAGAACTTCCTGACTGTGAGAGCTGTTCAGCAGTGGAACTCTCTGCCTCAGAGTGTGCTTCCGCCTAGCTGCTCTCTCTGTTCATCGAAACAGGCCCAGGTTTCACACTGAGTGTATAAATACATTAAAAAAGATATTAACTATATGTATTACTGTATTAGAGTGTCATTTTGTGTCATTTTGGTTCAGGGGTGGGCAACCTACGGCCCGCGGGCCATATGCGCCCCGGCAGCCTGTTCTGTGCGGCCCAGGAGAAGAGCGTCGGGGGGCGGGGCCAAGAGGAAGGGGTGCCGCTGCCGCCATTCAATCGCGGGCTCTGTGGGGCCTGTGTTGGCAGACAGGCGGAGGAGTGGCGGCTTTGGAGTGCTTGCCATCTCGCGTCACTCACAGGACACACATACCACGTGCCCTCTCCCTTCGCCCGTTCACCTCGCCCGCGCGCCCGTGCACCGACTCTCCCTCTTGCCCACTCCGGCTCTCCCAGAGCCAACAACAGTAAGACCAGGCAGGGGTTGGTGGTGTGCCCCAGGATTTTGTAAATGTAAAAAATGTGTCGTGGCTCAAAAAACACTGATCTAGACCGGGCCTGTTCAACAGGCGGCCCGCAGGCAGCACACGGCCCGCCAGCCCCTTGGACGCGGCCCTCCTACCTTCCTGCAAAACTTATTATTTTTAAAAAATATATTTAAAAATTCCGAAAAAATAAAAATAAATTCCCCCCCAAAAAGTGCGCATGCGCGCGGTTTCACCTGCTTCTGAGGCTGGCGTGACGCTTTGGGAGGGAGGAGCCATGGGGAGCCGCCCGTGGCTCCGCCCTCCCTTCCAAAGGTTCACGCCAGCCTCAAGAAGTGGCGGTTTCGCCCGCTTCCGAGGCTGGCGTCATGCTTTGGGAGGGAGGGCGGAGCCATGGGGAGCCGCCCGTGGCTCCGCCCTCTCTCCCAAAGCGTCACGCCAGCCTCAGAAGCGGGCGAAACCGGAGGAGGAGGGGGTGTGGGCGTGATCGGAGGTGTGGCCGGGGCGGAGTGGCTCCCCAGGAGATCAGTGACCGGAATTCCGGCCCTTGGGCCGGTAGAAGTTGGACAGCCCTGATCTAGATGATGCAGGATGCTGGATTTAGAAGCCCCCTTGGACAACCCCATCTCCTGCATTTTGTCGATCTATATTTCTCTTTGAAGCCTGGAACTCTGCACATGCTCAGAGGCCTTCCTTTGTAGGCCAGAGGTGGCAGGCAACCCCAATACAGGTGGTGGAACAGGAAACAGGCTCCCTGGCAGTTTTCCCTGCAGAGCAAACACTGGCTCCGACAGAGATTGGCTTTGTTCTCCAACCTGTTCTGTCTCGTTTCCCAGCCTGCTGTGGGTCTTTCTTTCAGCAGAAAGGTTAAGCAAACAGTCCTGGCAGCTCCTTGTTCCTTTTGTTGCCTTCTTGTCTTACCCCAGTACCCTTCCCAAACCCCTTTGTTTCTCCTTGTTCCCAGGAAGGAGTTCAGAAGGGCGAGCCTCTGAAGCAAACACAACCCTTAGGACCACCGTTCCCACTTGATCTCTGGCCTGGGAGGGAAAAGAAAGACACATACACATACCTTGCCACAACAAAACCTCTTGCTGCTGTGTGCCTTTGAGTCCTTTCCAGCTTATGATGACCTAAGGCAGTGTTTCCCAACCAGTGTGCCGGGGCACACTAGTGTGCCGTGAGCGATCATCAGGTGTGCCGTGGGAAATTGGAATCTCCGGAGGGGGGGGGGGGAGTCCAGTGTGTTGAAGTATAAAAACCCTAAGAAACCTACATTGATAAAGGCACAAAATTACAAACAACCCCCTCCCCACCCGCCTCCCTTTCCCTAAGTAGAGACCTCCTCTTGCCTCCTGGGTGTTCTGTGTGGGAAGTTTGGCCCAGTTCTATCATTGGTGGGGTTCAGAATGCTCTTTGATTGTAGGGGAACTATAAATCCCAGAAACTGTAACTTCCAAATGTCGAGGTCTATTTCCCCTGAACTCCATCTGCGTTCATATTTGGGCATATTGAGTATTCATGCCAAGTTTGGTCCTGATCCAACATTGTTTGAGTCCACAGTGCTCTCTGGATATAGGTGAACTACAACTCCAAAACTCAAGGTCAATGCCCACCAAACTCTTATAGCTTTTTCTCTTGGTTATGGGAGTTCTGCGTGGGAAGTTTGTGTCTTTCTGCCATTCCTGCCAGGATATCTATGTTGTGTTCATCAAAACAGGCCCAGGTTTCACACTGAGTGTATAAATACATTTAAAAACATATTAACTCTATGTATTACTGTGTTAGAGTGTCATTTTGTGTCATTTTGTTTGGTGGTGTGCCCCAGGATTTTGTAAATGTAAAAAGTGTGCCGCGGCTCAAAAAAGGTTGGGAAACACTGACCTAAGGTGACCTTTGGTGCTTCTATTCCAGGTATAGATCGGGCATTGCCAAACTTTGGCCCTTCATGTGTTTTGGACTTCAACTCCCACAATTCCTAAAGCCCTGGACCAGGGGCGGTCTGAGGTAATTTCGCATGGTAGGCGAAAATCATTTCGGCGGCCCCCCCCATTATTTTTGCGCCCCCTCCCCAAATATTTTTTGGGTACCTTGCACGCGCGGCGCGCTCCTTCCGTTCCTCCCAGGCGCCGCCGCTCCTTGCCCTGTCCTGTCCAATTCGAAGGCTCTCCCGCGGCCCGCCCTCTGCAATGCCCCGTGGGTGGGGCCGGCAGCGGGCACCAGGAAGCGCTGGGAGAGGCCTTATCTCCGCGCCGTCCGTGCTGCTGCTGGGTCGCCCTCCCGCGGAGCATGCTGTCCCTAAGGAGCTCTAGAGAGCTCCGTAGGCACAGCGCACGCGCGCGTTGCCCTCCGCGCGCATGCGCTGTGCCTACGGAATTCAAGAGAGCTCCATAGGGACAGCGCATGCGCGCGTAAATCTCCGCGCACATGCGCTGTGCCTACGGACCTCAAGAGAGCTCCGTAGGCACTGCGCATGCGCGTGGGAGGGCGACGCGCGCGTGCGCTGTCCCTAAGGAGTTCTCTTGAGGTCCGTAGGCACAGCGCACGCGCGTCGCCCTCCGCGCGCAGGCACTGTGCCTACGGAATTAAAGAGAGCTCCATAGGGACAGCGCATGCGCTCGGAGGGCGACGCGCACCTGCGCTGTGCCCTGCGGAGCTCTCTTGAGGTCCGTAGGCACAGCGCATGCACGCCAGTAAATCTCCGCGCACATGCGCTGTGCCTACGGACCTCAAAAGAGCTCCGTGGCACTGCGCATGTGCGTGGATTTATGCTGCACTCATGCGCTGTGCCTACGGACCTCAAGAGAGCTCTGTAGGCACTGCGCATGCGCGCAAAACTGCAGAGGGCAGTGCAGCAGCAGCAGGGCGGGCGACGCCGCGGCGCCTCACGATGGCGCCCCACCCCGCCGCGTCCAAGATGGCGCTCTACGCGGTTGCGTAGGCCGCGTAATGGCAAAGGCCGCCCCTGCCCTGGACTATGATGCTAGTGTTCTCTCTGGCGCTTGCTCTTAACTCAAAACACGACCAAAGCAAAACTTGGGCTGAGCAACAGCTCTTAACTCAAAGTGCTCTTAAGTTAGAATGCTCTTGAGTTAAGGTTTCACTGTATATCTATAGACAGACATGCTTCTTGGTAGTCAGGTTTCCTGACCTCAGGGCCTCGACCAGCCTCAAGACTATTGACACCAAGAAGCAGCCAGCCTTTAAATATTTCATTGCAACCTAGTACGGGCGGCAAAGGGAACATGATGTAGGTCGCAGAAAAAAGCGACAGACTTTCCCAATGGCTTGAGGTGAGCGAGGAAAGTGAGCTGGATTGTGTGACGGTCTTGGAGCCGAGGAGATGATAATTAAACCATTAGGCTGGCTTTCCTTGTCTGGTCACGGAGCACCTCTCTGGAACGGATGAACAAAGGGTGCATCTTTCTGCATTGTGGAATGAATGCACATGACCCCATTTTAAGCTCTATGCCTCATTGCTATGCACTCATAGGGAGCTTGTAACACTCTTACGTATTCCCCAAATCTATAAACAAGAGTCCTATTGACACAGCCTGGAATCATATTGGCTTTTTTAGCTGCTGCGTCACACTGTCAACTCATGACATCTCCATGGATGAGAAAACAGTCCAGGATTGCAAAAAACAGACAACCATCAGGCCTTGCTGAACGACAGGATCAAGCTATTTAGTATAATGCGTCGTTGTGGGTTTTCCAGGCTGTATAAGCATGTTCCCGAAGCATTCTCTCCTGATGTTTCGCCCACATCTATGGTAGGCATCCTCAGAGGTTGTGAGGTCTGTTGGAAACTCGACAAGTGGAATTTATATATCTGTGGAATAATGTCCAGGGTGGGAGAAAGAACTCTTGTCTGCTTGAGGTAAGTGTGAATGTTGCAATTGGCCACCTTGATTAGTATTGAATAGACTTGTAGCTTCAAAGCCTGGCTGCTTCCTGCCTGTGGGAATCCAGCTAACACCTCCCAACGAAGGATTACCCTAGGCAGGAAGCCGACAGGCTTTGAAGCTGCAAGTCTATTCCATGCTAATCAACATGGCCAATTGCAACATTGACACTTTCCACAGGCAGGAAGAAGCCAGGCTTTGAAGTTGCACTCTTGTCTGTTTTGAGGCAAGTGTGAATGCTGCAATTGGCTACATTGATTAGCATGGAATAGCCTTGCAGCTTCGAAGCCTGGCTGCTTCTTGCCTGTGAGAATCTAGCTAACACATCCCAACAAAGGATTACCTGCCTGGGGGAATCCTTTGTTGGGAGGTATTAGCTGGCTCTCTAGTAAGGCTCTTGGACCCCTTTCAAATACATTGTTGTCAAGCCAGGTCTCTCCAATCCAGGGTTTCTCAACCTTCCTAATGCCACAAGTCCTCAATACAGTTCCTCATGTTGTGGTGACCCTTAATCATAACATTATTTTCGTTGTTATTTCGTAACTGTAATTTTGCTACTGTTATGAATTGCAATGTAAATATCTGATATGCAGAATGTATTTTCATTCACTGGGGAAAAAAATTGCCACAAATACCCAATACGCCCAAATTGGAATACTGGTGGGGTTGGGGAGGATTGATTTTCTCATTTGGGAGTTGTAGTTGCTAGGATTTATAGTTCACCTGCTATCAAAGAGCATTCTGAACCCCACCAACAATAGAATTAGGCCAAACTTTTCACACAGAACCCCCATGCCCAAATTGGAGATGGGGGGCCGGGATTGATTTTGTCATTTGGGAGTTGTAGTTGCTAGGATTTATAGTTCACCTGCTATCAAAGAGCATTCTGAACCCCACCAATGATAGAATTAGGCCAAACTTTCGACACAGAACCCCCATGCCCAAATTGGAGATGGGGAGCCGGGATTGATTTTGTCATTTGGGAGTTGTAGTTGCTAGGATTTATAGTTCACCTACAATCAAAGAGCATTCTGAACCCCACCAACAATAGAATTAGGTCAAACTTTCGACACAGAACCCCCATGCCCAAATTGGAGATGGGGGGCCGGGATTGATTTTGTCATTTGGGAGTTGTAGTTGCTAGGATTTATAGTTCACCTGCTATCAAAGAGCATTCTGAACCCCACAAATGATAGAATTAGGCCAAACTTTCAACACAGAACCCCCATGCCCAAATTGGAGATGGGGGGCCGGGATTGATTTTGTCATTTGGGAGTTGTAGTTGCTAGGATTTATAGTTCACCTACAATCAAAGAGCATTCTGAACCCCACCAACAATAGAATTAGGCCAAACTTTCGACACAGAACCCCCATGCCCAAATTGGAGATGGGGGGCCGGGATTGATTTTGTCATTTGGGAGTTGTAGTTGCTAGGATTTATAGTTCACCTGCTATCAAAGAGCATTCTGAACCCCACCAACAATAGAATTAGGCCAAACTTTCGACACAGAACCCCCATGCCCAAATTGGAGATGGGGGGCCGGGATTGATTTTGTCATTTGGGAGTTGTAGTTGCTAGGATTTATAGTTCACCTACAATCAAAGAGCATTCTGAACCCCACCAATGATAGAATTGGGCCCAAACTTTCCACACAGAACCCCCATGCCTTGAAGAGACTCACTGTCACGAGCCTCCCTCCAGCCTCGCACGCTCCCTCTTGCCTGCACATGTGCACCATGCTGCCATGTGCCGAGCATACCTTCTCTCCCCACCCCACTTGGAGACTCAGAAACACCCCTCTCCTTGGCTGAGAGGCTGGCTAAACGCAGTGAAGGAGGGCTTTTGGTGGGAGGGTTCGCCGTCTGTTTCCAAAAAGGAAGCGAAAGAGAGGCAGAGTGATCTTCAGCGTTCTCTTCCAAAGGGCCTCCTAAAAGTATCAGAAATATATGTTTTCTGGTGGCCTTTGGCGACCCCTTTGAAACCCTCTTATGACCTCATCCCCAGGGGTCCCGACCCCCAGGTTGACAAATGCTCCTCCAATCGTATATCTGTGCATGTGAAAGTGTTGAACCTTACATTGAATATCTACATGGTCTAAACCGCCCAAGCCTCCCATGCCTTCGTCTCATTGTTGTCTTGATTCAATTTCCCTTTCTTGTTCTTTGGCCCTATTGAGCTGTTGTTTCTAGCTACGACAAAGTGTCGATTTCATGAATGGCGCTATTCATCACTTGCTCATATCAGTGTGATGTATTCCAAATGTTTTTCTTGTTACCATTTTTTAAAAAACAAAAACTTGCCTTTGGTGTCCAAATCTACACCTAACAAGGTCACACAAAGACTTGTGCCAGTGTTGAGGAGTAGGGTTCTTATTCAAAGAACCAGGGGAGATATGTGCAACTACAACTCCCAAATGTCACAATCTATTTTCCCCAAACACCACCGGTGTTCCCATTGGAGCATATTAAGTACATAAGTATCTGTGCCAAGTTTGGTCCAGATCTGTCATTATTTGAATCCACTGTGCTTTCTGCGATGTACTACAACTCCAAAAACCAAGGTCAGTGCCCACCAAACCCTTCTAGTATTTCTCTTGGTAATGGGAGTTCTGTGTGTTGGGTTCAGTTCCATCGATGGTGGAGTTCAGAATGCTCTTTGATTGCAGCTTAACTATAAATCCCAGCAACTACAACTCCCAAATATTTCCCCCCAAATTCCACCAGTGTTCACATTTGGGCATATTGAGTATTTGGTCCAGATCAGGGATGGGCAACTATTTTTTCCAAGGGGCCACATGAGAGCCAAAAAATATTATGGAGGGCCATACCTAAAGGCGGAACTACATGCTAATCTACATAATTTATTTATTTATTCACTTACTATATTTACCATATATTACACATCATTAATATTAACATATTAATATATCAAGAAATATTCATACATTATTAGTATTAATATCATAATTATATTATAGTATATATATAGACATTATAATATATTGAAATTATAATATATAATATAACATTATATTATATTATTTATTATAAATTATTATATAATAATAATAAAAACCACTAAAATAAAATAATGCTTCCTTGTAGTCCCCTTCTCTGGAGAGTTTTATGCAAAGGCCAGGAAGGGGAGGCAAGCCAGGGACCCTTAGAAGGGCCAGACAGAATCGGCCAAAGGGCCGCATCTGGCCCCCGGGCCGCAGTTTGCCCACCCCTGGTCCAGATCCATCATTGTTTGAGCCCACAGTGCTCTCTGCATGTAGATCAGGGTGCTCATTAGGTAGCTCGGGAGCTACTAGTAGATCTTCGGCCCTCTTCCAGGTGATCTTTGGGCCTCACCAGCCGGATGGGGCGCGCCTGCCATGCGCGTGCACACCCTGCATGCACACGTGCTCCTGCTGCTGGCTTCCGCTGTCGCGGTGCTTCTTTTGCCTGCGGAGCATTGCAGGAAGAAGGAAGCACGAGGCAGGGCCTCTGGAGGGAGCGCCCTGCCTCTCTCTCGTTCCAAAGCAGCTGTGCAGCCTCCGGTGCCGGCGAGACAGGCAGGGCGAAGCGCTCCCTCTGGATGCCCCGCCTCGTGCTTTCTCCTTCCTGCAATGCCCCGCAGGCGGAAGCAGCGGAAGAAGCGCTGCGCGGGCGGAAAACAACAGCAGGATCACGCGCGGTGGCAAGAGCGAGCGGCGGCGGGAGCACACGGCGGCAGGGGCAGGTAGATCTTTTGGACTTGGTTGCTTTAAGAGTAGCTCGGATGCTGAAAAAGTGTGAGCACCCCTGATGTAGGTGAACTCCAACACCAAAACTCGAGATCAATGCCCACCAAAGCCTTCCAGTATCTTCCGTTGGTCATGGGAGTTCCGTGTGCCAAGTTTGGTTCAATTCCATAGTTGGTGGAGTTGGAGGCAAGTGTGAATGTTGCCATTGGCCAGCTAGATTAGAATTAAATGGTCTTGCAGCTTCAAAGCCTGGCTGCTTCCTGCCTGGGGATCCTTTGTTGGAAGGTGTTAGCTGGCCCTGATTTGTTTCCTGTATGGGATTCCCCTGCTTTCTGAGTGGTGTTCTTTATTTACTGCCCTGATTTTAGAGTTTTTTTGAAATATCGGTAGCCAGATTTTGTTCATTTCCATGGTTTCCTCCTTTCTGTTGACATTGTCCACATACTTATGGATTTCAATGGCTTCTCTTTGTAGTCTGACATGATGGTTGTTCGAGTGGTCCAGCATTTCTGTGTCCTCAAATAATATGCTGCGTCCAGGTTGGTTCATCAGGTGCTTTGCTATGGCTGACTTAGGTTGAGTTAGTCTGCAGTACCTTTCATGTTCCTTGATTCGTGTGTGGGCAATGCTGCTGCGTTTGGGGGTCCCTACATAGACTTGTCCACAGCAGCATGGGATACAGTAATCTCATGCAGAGGTGAGAGGATCCCTCTTGTCCTTTGCTGAATGTAGCATTTGTTGGATTTTCTTAGAGGGTCTGTAGATAGTTTGTAGGTTGTGTTTCTTCTTCAAGTTCCCTATGCAGGAGTAGTTGTTCCCATGAGGAGCCCCAGTGGTGCAATGGGTTAAACCCATGTGCCAGTAGGATTGCTGGCCGACAGGTCAGTGGTTCGAATCTGGGGAGAGCTCCCAAATGTCACAGTCTATTTTCCCCAAACTCCACCAGTGGTCCCATTTGGGCATATTGAGTATTTGTGCCAAGTTTGGTCCAGATCCATCATTGTTTGAGTCCACAGTGCTCTCTGGATGTAGGTGAACTACAACTCCAAAACTCAAGGTCAATGCCCACCAAACCCTTCTAGTGTTTTCTGTTGGTCATGGGAGTCCTGTGTGCCATGTTTGGTTCAATTTCATCATTGGTGGAGTTCAGAATGCTCTTTGATTGTAGGTGAACTATAAATCCCAGCAACTACAACCGCCAAATGAGAAAATCAACCCCCCCCCCCCCCAACCCCACCAGTATTCAAATTTGGACATATTGAGCATTTGTGCCAAATTTGGTCCAGATGAATTCAAATACATCCTACCTATCTGATATTTACATTAGATTAACTATAAATCCCAGCTACTACAACTCTCAAATGGCAATATCAATTTTTGAGTGGTCAGTCCTTGGGTGAGTAGGTGTCTTGTGGCCAAATTTGGCAGCAATTCATCCAGTAGTTTTTGAGTTATATTAATCCCACGAACGAACATTACATTTTTATTTATATAGATAGATGGGTGAGTATCTATACCAGGCCCTTCAGGTGTTTTGGACTCCCATAAGGATGGTAAAATACCAAGCATCTATGCATCCCCTGGGACAGTGTTTTTCAACCTTCTTTGAGCCACAGCACATTTTTTACATTTACAAAATCCTGGGGCACACCACCAACCAAAATGATACAAAATGACACTCTAACACAGTAATACATATAGTTAATATGTTTTGAAATGTATTCATACACTCAGTGTGAAACCTTGGCCTGTTTCGATGAACACAACATAGATATCCTGGCAGGAATGGCAGAAAGACACACATGAAGGTCTTGTTCAACAGCTGGGATTTATAGTTCACCCGCAATCAAAGAGCATTCTGAACTCCACCAATGATGGAATGGAATCAAACTTCCCACACAGAACTACCATAACGAAGAGAAAATACTATAAGAGTTTGGTGGGCATTGACCTTGAGTTTTGGAGTTGTAGTTCACCTATATCCAGAGAGTACTGTGGAGGGGAGGGAGGAAGACGTGGGGCCAGTCTGCGCAGTAGCGCCCCCACGGGTCACGTCTTCCTCCCTCCCCCCTCCCGCAGAAATGGCAGCATGAGCAAAGCGAGGCAAAGCGAGCAGAGCGAGGCTGGGAAGAAGGGAGCCCAAGTGGAGAAGAAAATGTGTTTGGCAGGAGTGGGAAGAAAGGTTATTGGAGGTTCCAATTTCCCACGGCACACCTGATGGTCGCTCACGGCACACTAGTGTGCCACGGCATGCTGGTTGGGAAACACTGCCCTGGGCAACATCTTTGCAAAATCAACCCCCTCCCCCCAATCTCCAATTCGGCGTATCAGGTATTTGTGCCAAATTTGGTCGAGTGAATGAAAATACATCCTGCATATCCGATATTTACATTACAATTCACAACAGTAGCAAAAATACAGTTATGAAGCAGCAACAAAAATAATGTTATGATTGGGGGGTCACCACAACATGAGGAACTGTATTACGGAGTCGCGGCATTGGGAAGGTTGAGAAAGACTGGACTAGATGGACCATGTAGTTCTATTATTCTATGATTCTATGAAGGACCTGACCTTTTCGTCTTTGGCTCCGGCAGGTCTGGAAACATTGATCCCAAGGCCAAATATTGATTCTGCAGGTTGATTGGCATTGAACGTGCTCCTTACATAGCTGGCCACAAAGCAATCCTTTGTGTGAATGCAGTGATGTGAACCCTGGCATAATCTCTCCAGGTGAACGTATAGGTTTCTCTAGGGCACCTGAATGACATGCATATTCAAGAATAGCAGCCCATATCCCATAAATACTGATATTTTGGACCTCAGGTGTTTCTGTGAGTGCATCTACACCAGGCATGGGCAAACTTTGTTTTCCAGGTGTTTTTTGGACTTTCAACTCCCACAATTCCTAACAGCCGATAGGCTGTTAGGAATTGTGGGAGCTGAAGTCCAAAACACCTGGAGGGCCAAAGTTTGCCCATGCCTGATCTACACTGTAGAATAAATGCAGTTTAACATCACTTTAACAGCCATGGCCCCTACTATGGATTCCTAGGAGTTGCACTTTGGTGAGTCTCCAGCACTCTTTGGCAGAGAAAACTAAAGACTGGGTTGCTGTGACTTTTCCAGGATATAGGGCCATGTTCCAGAAGCATTCTCTCCTGATGTTTCTCCCACATCTATGGCAGGCACCCTCAAAGACCTTTTTAAAACTATAACTTCCATAGCATTGACTCATGGCAGTGGATTCAGAAGGCATTAATACTAGAGTGTAGATGGACTCTATATCAACATATATTTCAGAGCAGTGCTGTCCAACTTCTAACCGACCAAGGGCCGGACTTGAGGTCACTGATGACCTGGGGGGCCGTTCGGCCCCGCCCCAGGCCCCTCCCCCAGCCCCCCGCCCCGCCCCCAGCCCTCTCCTAAACTGTCATTCTCCCTCCTCCTCTTTCTCCGGCGCCGCGGCGCATGGGACACCAGCGGTGCCGGGAAGGAGGAGGAGGCCCACCTCCTCGCAGCCTCCCACCCTTCCCGGCGCAGCCGGTATCCCGTGCGCTGCGGCGCAGGGGAAAGCAGCGACGCCCAGGAAAGAGGAGGAGGAGGGAGAACTCTCCCTCCTCCTCCTCCTCTTTTCCCCCGCCCGCGCCCTTGCCCGGATCCTGGGCGCCGGCGCGCGCGGGGAAAGAAGGATGAAGGAGAAGGCAGTCAGCTGATTGCCTTCTCCTTCATCCCTCATCTTTCCCCCCGCCCGCGCCCTTGCCCCGATCCCGAGCGCCGGCGCGGGGAGGGGAAGGAGGAGGGGCGAAGGAGGAAGAAGGCAGCCAGCTGACTTCCTCCTCCTTCGCCCCTCCTCCTCCACCGCTCCAATCGCGAGCCGCGGTGCAGGGAGGGGAAGGAGGAAGGGCGAAGGAGGAGGAGCCAGCGCACTTCCTCCTCCCTGCCCCGCCTCCCCCTCCCCCCCCGGCCGCCATTTTTTTTTAAAAAAATTAGAATTTTTTTTAAAAAAATTAAAATGGCGGCCGGGGGCATAGCGAGGGCCGTGTCAAACAGGCTGGGGGGCCGTGTACGGCCCCCCTGCCACCAGTTGGACAGCCCTGTTTCAGAGGATGGGAAAATTGAGTGTATCTGTCTACACAGTAAGATTAATGCAGCGCGACACCACTTGAACTGCTATGGTGTTGTGCTATGGCATCCTGGAAGTTGTAGTTTGTTGAGACCCCAGCACCCTTTGGCAGAGAAGGCAAAATACCTTAAACAACTACAACTCCCAGGATTCCATAACATAGATTCATGGCAGTTAAAGTAATATCAAACTGCATTAATGTTACAGTGTAGATGCACCCTTAGAAGGAGGAGGAAACAGAGGGTGGTGATCTAGGGTTGAAAGGGAATGAGCAAGAAGAGGAATGAAGTGAAGGGAGTTGGACTGAATGGCCTTAAGTATTTTCTGTTGGTCATGGGGGTTCTGTGGGGGAAGTTTGGCCCTATTCTGTTGTTGATGGGGTTCAGAATGCACCTTGATTGTAGGTGAACTATAAATTCCAGTAAATACAACTCCAAAATGTCAAGGTCTATTTCCCCCAAACTCCACCAGTGTTCATATTTGGGCATATGGAATGTTCATGCCAAGTTTGGTCCAGATCCATCATTGTTTGAGTCCACAGTGCTCTCTGGATGTAGACGAACTACAACTCCAAAACTCAAGGTCAATGAATACGAAACCCTTGTAGTGTTTTCTGTTGGTCATGGGAGTCCTGTGTGGCACGTTTGGTTCAATTCCATCATTGGTTGAGTTCAGAATGCTCTTTGGATGTAGGTGAACTATAAATCCCAGCAACTACACCTCGTTATTGACAAAATCAACCCCCCCAACCCCCCCCCCCCCAGTATTCAAATTTGGGCATATTGAGCATTTGTGCCAAATTTGGTCCAGTGAATGAAAATACATCCTACCTATCAGATATTTACATTAGATTAACTATAAATCCCAGCTACTACAACTCCCAAATGGCAAAATCATTTTTTTTGAGTGATGGTCAGTCCTTGGGCGAGTAGGTGTCTTGTGGCCAAATTTGGCAGCAATTCATCCAGTGGTTTTTGAGTTATGTTAATCCCACGAACATGACATTTTTATTTATATAGATAGATGGGTGAGTATCTATCTCCTTATCTACAACTTCGGCCCTCCAGGTGTTTTGGACTCCAACTCCCACAATTCCTGACAGCCGGAGTTGTGGGAGTTAAAGTCCAAAACACCAGGAGGGCCAAAGTTTGCCCAGGCCTGATCTGGAGGGTCGAAGTTGGCCCATGCCTTGTGTAGAGGCACCCTAGCCCTAACTCTGCATGTCCTGGCCTTTTGCATTGTGTTCCCTTCCCTCCCTTCTCTCTCTCTCTCTCTCTTTGGCTTGTTTTCCTGCTGTGCGCCTGCTTTGCTCCCCCTGCAGCTCGCAGCATGAATATTAAAGCCACAGGCACAGGACACACAAACACAGCAGGCACAACATTCACAGAAAGAAGAGCCGCACTTTCGCCTGGACTCTTCGCCTTGGCCTGACTCCTCCAGACCTGGAATCCCCCTGTTTGCAAGCCTCTAACTTTGGGATCTGTCCAGCCTGGCCCTATCCGCCCATCCAGATCATTCCACACCCTGCCAAGGAAGACCACGGCGTTGCTCTCTGACTTCTCCTGCGAGCAGGACCTCCCTGGGAAGGTAAGCATTGCCTCCTTTACATGTGGTTAGAGAGGACTTGGAAGAATGTCACATTGAGAAGAAGGGGCACGCTTGCTTTCGGACACAATGAAGCATTGGGTTCGAATGGCAGGAAAAGAGATTGCACATCAACATTGGAAAGAACTTCCTGACAGTTAGGGCTATTCAAATGTGGAATGCGCTGCCTTGGAATCTACTTCCCCTTTAAGCAGATGCTGGGTGGCCATCTGTTGGGACAGCTTTGATTATGTGTTGCTCAACAACAACAACAACAATGTGTTGTCGAAGGCTTTCATGGCCGGAATCACTGGATTGCTGTGAGTTTATGGCCATGTTCCAGAAGCATTCTCCCCTGACGTTTCTCCAACATCTATGGCAGGCATCCTCAGAGGTTGTGAGATCTGTTGGAAACTTGGCAAGTGGAGTTTATGTATCTTTGGAATAATGTCCAGGGTGGTAGAAAGAACTCTTGTCTGTTTTGAGGCAATTGGCCACGTTGATTAGCATTCAATAGCCTCGAAGCTTCAATGCCTGGCTGCTTCCTGCCTAGAGAAATCCAGCTAACACCTCGTAACAAAGGATTCCCCCAAGCAGGATGCAGCCAGGGTTTGAAGCTGCACTCTTGTCTGTTTGAGGGAAGTGTGAATGTTTCAATTATTGGCGACCTTGATCAGCATTGAATAGCTTGCAGCATCAAAGCCTGGCTGCTTCTTGCATGGGAGAATCCAGCTATGGCCTCCCAACAAAGGATTCCCCCAGGCAGGATGCAGCCAGGCTTTGAAGCTGCACTCTTGTCTGTTTGAGGAAAGTGTAAATGTTTCAATTGGTGACCTTGATCAGCATTGAATAGCTTGCAGCTTCAAAGCCTGGCTGCTTCTGGCATGGGGAAATCCAGCTAACGCCTCCCAACAAAGGATCCCCCCAGGCTTTGAGGCTGCACTCTTGTCTGCTTGATGAAAGTGTGAATGTTGCAATTGGCTACTTTTATTAGCATGGAGTAGCCTTGCAGCATCAAAGCCTGGCTGCTTCCTGCCTTTGGGAGTCCAACTAGCTCCTCCCAACAAAGGAATTGCCCAGGCAGGAAGCAGCCACGCTTTGAAGCTGCAAGGCCATTCAGTGCTAATCAAGGTGGCCAATTGCAACATTCACACTTCCGTCAGACAAGAGTTCTTTCTCCCACCCTGGACATTATTCCACAGATATATAAATTCCACTTGCCTAGTATCCAACAGACCTCACAACCTTCTCTCATGTCCCCACGTGTCCCCGCATGGGGAGCTGGAGCTGACAGAGGGAGCTCATCCGCACTCTCCCGGATTCGAACCTCCGACCTGTCCGTCTTCAGTCCTGAAAGCACAAGGGTTTAACCCATTCCACAAAAGATCCATATCAGGGAGTTTAAATGGATTACCTTTGGGTTTTCTTCCAGTCCTATGATTCTGCAACTTTTGTGAATGGGGCGAGATATAGGTTCTGGAAAATAGTCAGAAAGTTGTATCTTTGGGGTCGGGTGTGCCTGAGCTCAAAAGTCGATTCCTGTTCTGTGTCAACAATGTGCCAAAACAACCCAAAATCACTGAAGCTGGAAGAAGGGAGGCAAATCTTAGAGCAGTGTTTTTCAACCTTTTTTGAGCCGCGGTACATTTTTTACATTGACAAAATCCTGGGGCACACCACCAACCAAAATGACACAGAATGACACTCTAACACAGCAATACATATAGTTAATATGTTTTTAAATGTATTTATACACTCAGTGTGAAACCTGGGCCTGTTTTAATGGACACAACATAGATATGACTTCCTCTCACATATTTATACATGGCTATCATATCTTCTCTCAGCCTTCTCTCCTTCAGGCTAAACGTGCCCAGCTCTTCAAGCCGCTCCTCATAGAGCTTGTTAACCAGACCTTTGAGAAATTTCAGCCTGAGTGAAACTTGCTTCCAGTTAACTATGGATGTCATGAAGCTGTCATAAACAGTTCCTTGGGGGAGGGGGACTATCAAAAAATCCAGCAAAATAGTAAAAAAAAAACATTTCCAAGCGGAGAGGCTCAATTTCTTTCTTGGAAACCTGTGAGGAAGCTGCTAGGAGGGGGGGGGGGAGTGCCAATTTCCCATGGCACACCTGATGATCATTCACGGCACACTAGTGTGCCACGACACACTGGTTGAGAAACACTGTCTTAGAGCATAAATGGGTTTTCCTTGGGTATACTTGGAAGGGTATTTGGATATTTGGAAGCCGTGCCGTTGCTCGCGTTCCCCCAAATTCATCTGCGGAAGAAGAAGAGATTAGTTGCTGGAGGGTAATTTCCAAAAAGGAATTATCAGTATGGGAAGGAGGTAAGGCGCCTTTAATAAGCTGCCAAGGAAGTTGTTTTGCCTCCCTCCCGTCGTGGAGGAAGAAGGTGAGCGCAAGGTTCAAGCTGGATCCGAAGCCACATCCAGTTGTCTCTTAGGAGCCCAAAATAAGTCCCGGAAAGACATGTGCGTTACGTAGCTTAAAAGGAGTTAAATGTAATGCAACAAGCTTGTATGAATTTCCCAAAAGAATACAAGTGAGTCATTGTTTTGGTGCATGCGCCTTCATTTCTGGCACCCCTTTGAGCTGCTGTTACTCAATGCTCTGGAATCCTGTGAGTTGTCGTTTGGTGTTTCACCAGCACTATTGGGCAAAGAAGGCGAAAGACCTTGTAAAACTACCACTCCCGGGATTCCATAGCATTGAGCCATGGACGATAAAGTGATGTCAAACTGTATTAAATCTACAT
This sequence comes from Anolis apletophallus, assembly GCA_030556195.1. Taxonomy (NCBI): domain Eukaryota; kingdom Metazoa; phylum Chordata; class Lepidosauria; order Squamata; family Anolidae; genus Anolis; species Anolis apletophallus. The sequence goes on from JARBWK010000013.1 coordinate 9,709,744, forward strand.
TGTGGGTGTAGTGTCACACCATCAAAGTCTGGGTTAGGTTACCACCGCCACATGTCAAATGCCAACCCTTATAATTCTACAGCGTAGATGCACCCAAGGACTTTGTGCATTGGGTTTCTGTGACTTTTCCGGGCTATACGGTGATGTTCCGGAAGCATTCTCTCCTGATGTTTTGTCCACATCTATGGCAGGCATCCTCAGAGGTTGTGAGGTCAGTTGGAAACTAGGCAAGTGAGGTTTATATATCTGTGGAAAGTCCAGAGTGGGAGAAATAACTCTTGTATGTTGGAGGATAGTGTCAATGTTGCAATTGGCCATGTTGATTAGCATGGAATAGACGTGCAGCTTCAAAGCCTGGCTGTGTCCTGCCTGTAGGAATCCAGCTAACACCTCCCAACAAAGGATTACCCCAAGTTGCACTCTTGTCTATTTGAGGCAAGTGTGACTGTTGCAATTGGCTACATTGATTAACATGGAATAGCCTTGCAGCTTCGAAGCTTGGCAGCTTCCTGCCTGTGGGAATCCAGCTAAGACCTCCCAAGAAAGGATTACCCCAGGCAGGAAGCCGTCAGGCTTTGAAGCTGCAAGTCTATTCCATGCTAATCAACATGGCCAATTGTATGTTGGAGGCAAGTGTGAATGTTGCAATTGGCCATGTTGATTAGCATGGAATAGACTTGTAGCTTCAAAGCCCGGCTGCTTCCTGCCTGTGGGAATCCAGCTAACACCTCCCAACAAAGGATTATCCCAGGCAGAAAGCTGTCAGGCTTTGAAGCTGCAAGTCTATTCCATGCTAATCAACATGGCCAATTGCAACATTGACACTTTCCACAGGCAGGAAGAAGCCAGGCTTTGAAGTTGCACTCTTGTCTGTTTGAGGCAAGTGTGAATGTTGCAATTGGCTACAATGATTAGCATGGAATAGCCTTGCAGCTTCGAAGCCTGGCTGCTTCCTGCCTGTGGGAGTCTAGCTAACACCTCCCAACAAAGGATTCCGCCAGGCAAGAAGCAACAGACCTTACAATCTCTAGGCCAGTGTTTCCCAACCGTAGTGTGCCGTGACGGACCTCCTGCTGTGCCGCGAGAAAGGTTCTCTGCCCCCCTTACTTCCCCCCTCCTCCTGCCGAACTCCTGCTGCTTGGGGGAGGAGGAGGAAGGGCCGGGTGGCAGTGAAGAAAAAGAAGAAGGGGCCATTTCCCCAGCCTGCCTCCAATCCGCCATGACTCCCACCCCTCGCTCGCTGAAGCCGCATGGAGGAGCTCCGCCCACTGAAGCCCATCCACCGCTCATGCTGCTCCTCCTCCGCACAGCTTCAGCAAGCAAGGGGCGGGAGTCATGGCGGAGAGCGGCGCCGGGGATGGGGGCCATGACTCCCGCCCCTCGCTTGCACTGCCCCCTCAAGGCTGGAGAAGCTGTGGGAGAGCTGAAGCCGGGGGGAGGGGGCGGGGCATGGCGCGGCCTGGCTCTGCCCCCTCCCCCCAGCTTCAGCTCTCCCACAGCTTCTCCAGCCTTGAGGGGACAGTGCCAAGCCAGCATTGTGCTGGCTCTGCCACCGCTGGCTTGGCATTGCCCCCTCAAGGCTGGAGAAACTGTGGGAGAGCTGAAGCCGGGGGGAGGAGGCTGGGCATGGCCTGGCTCCTCCCTCCCTCGGCTTCGGCACTCCCAGCAGCTGCTCCCAGTAGGCCACCATCCCCCAGCCGTTCTTTACTGTGTTAGAGTGTCATTTTGTGTCATTTTGGTTGGTGGTGTGCCCAGTTTTTAATGTTAAAAGTGTGCGCGGCTCAAAAAAAGGTTGGGAAACACTACTCTAGGCAACCTCACTTGCCTAGTTTCCAACAGATCTCACAACCTCTGCAGAGGCCTGCCATAGATGTGGGTGAGATGTCAGGAGAGAATGCTTTTGGAACATAGCCATACAGCCCGGAAAACTCACAGCCGCCTCGAGATTCCAGCCATGTAAGCGTTCAACAAGACTTTGTGCATGTTTTCATTTGTGGCATCGACATGCCAGTTTCGCCTCTCCCCCCTTCCTATCACTCCAGAGCTGACTGTCAATTCGTCTGTTTGCAAATGTTTAGAAGCATTGCCTTCTGCAAATAGTCAAAGGGCATTCCTTCCTCTTCCCCTGTGGCAATGACATGGAAATGCGATCTAGGAAAGGGCAGGGGCCAGAGGACGGGGAGGTGGTGGCATCCCTCTTTCCCGTGGGGATCTGGACAAATGCAGCAGGCAGAGACTCGTGTGGGAGCAGGGTGAGGAACTGAAAGTGGATTTTCACCTATGGGACTGGGATAGAGCTTGGACCTTTATGGGAAACAATGTGCATAAGATTATTTTCGTTGCTACTTCATAATTCTAATTTTGATACTGTTATGAATTGTAATGTAAATATCCGATATGCAGGAGGTATTTCCATTCACTAGACCAAATTTGGCACAAATATTCGATACGCCCAAATTTGAATACTGGTAGGGTTGGGTGAAAGATTGATTTTGTCATTTGGGAGTTGCAGCTGCTGGGAGTTGTAGTTCACCAGCATCCAGAGACCACTGTGAACTCCAATAACGATGTATCTGGACCAAACTTGGCACGAATACTCAATATGCCCAAATGTGAACACTAGAGGAGTTTGAGGAAAATAGACCTTGATGCCTGGGAGTTGTAGTTGCTGGGATTTGTAGTTCACTTACAATCAAAGAGCATTCTGAACTCCACCAATGATGGAATTGAAGCAAACTTGGCACATAGAACTCCCATGACCAACAGAAAATACTGGAAGAGTTTCGTGGGCATTGACCTTGAGTTTTAGAGTTGTAGTTCACCAGCATCCAGAGAGCACTGTGAACTCAAATAGCAATGTATCTGGACCAAACTTGGCACTAATACTCAATATGCCCAAATGGGAACACTAGAGGAGTTTGAGGAAAATAGACCTTGACGCCTGGGAGTTGTAGTTGTTGGGATTTATAGTTCACCTACAATCAAAGAGCATTCTGAACTCCACCAATGATAGAATTGGGCCAAACTTCCCACACAGAACCCCCATGACCAACAGAAAATACTGGAAGGGTTTGGTGGGCATTGACCTTGAGTTTTGGAGTTGTAGTTCACCAGCATCCAGAGAGCACTATGAACTCCAATAACGATGTATCTGGACCAAACTTGCCCAATATACCCAAATGTGAACACTAGAGGAGTTTGAGGAAAATAGACATGTCTGGGATATGCCACACAATCAAAGAGCATTTTGAACTCCACTGGAATTGAACCAAACTTGGCACACAGAACTCCCATGACCAACACAAAATACTGGAAGGGTTTGGTGGGCCTTGAGTTTTGGAGTGCACTGTCCAGAGAGCACTATGAACTCCAATAACGATGTATCTGGACCAAACTTGCCACGAATACTCAATATGCCCAAATGAGAACACTGGTGGAGTTTAGGGAAAATAGACCTTGATGCCTGGTAGTTGTAGTTGCTGGGATTTATAGTTCACCTACAATCAAAGAGCATTCTGAACTCCACCAGTGATGGAATTGAAGCAAACTTGGCACACAGAACTCCCATGACAAAGCGAAAATACTGGAAGGGTTTGGTGGGCATTGACCTTGAGTTTTGGAGTTGTAGTTCACCAGCATCCAGAGAGCACTATGAACTCCAATAACGATGTATCTGGACCAAACTTGGCACGAATACTCAATATGCCCAAATGTGAACACTAGAGGAGTTTGAGGAAAATAGACCTTGACATCTGGGAGTTGTAGTTGTTGGGATTTATAGTTCACCTACAATCAAAGAGCATTCTGAACTCCACAGACGATAGAATTGGGCCAAACTTCCCACACAGAACCCCGATGACCAAGAAAAAATACTGTGTTTTCTGATGGTCTTTGGCGACCCCTCTGACACCCCCTTGCGATCTCCCCCAGGGGTCCCAAGCCCCAGGTTGAGAAACACTGCTCCCGATGTTGTTGAGTGATCACTTCCAGAAATCTTAGCTAAAAGAGTTATATTTCAAAAGTAGTCGAAAAGGTGGGATGGCAGAGGATTAATTGGGAGTATCCTTGCCTATAACTGGGACAGTTGGAGGAGAAACAGGCAGCGGTTTTCTAAATGGCATAGAACAGAGGCATAGTGAGTCTATTGTATTTAAGGAGTTTCATTCCGGAGAAGAATGAAGGCCAATGTAATCTCAAAGTGTGCCTACTAGGTGCTCTTCAGCCTCCACTTGGAAATCTTCATGGAATGCAGTCATTTTGTATATATACGCTCGCCCCTCCACTTGAGCAGCCTTGCACTTGGCAGATTTTATTATTCTTGGGTTTAGTTACGACTGTTTTCTTATGGAATCTCTAAGTCCTCTAATGCAGTGTTTCCCAACCAGTGTGCCGTGGCACACTAGTGTGCCGTGAGCGATCCTCAGGTGTGCCGTGGGAAATTGGAGCCTCCAATACCTTTCTTCCCCCTCCTGCCGAACACTTTTTCTTCTCCACTCGGGCTCCCTTCTTCCCAGCCTCGCTCTGCTCATTTTGTCTTGCTTTGGCCTGGGGCGAGTCTGCGCAGTAGCGCATGCGTGGGTCACATCTTCCTCCTTCCCCCCTCCCCTCCTGAACATGCTCACGCTGCCTCCTCGGATTAAAATGGCGGCAGAAGCGGCAGTGTAGGAGAAAAAGTAAGTGTTCGGCAGGAGGGGGAAGAAAGGGCCCGAAGGGGGAGGGGGAGGTCTATGTCAAAAGCTGGCATGGGCAAACTTGGACCTTCCAGGTGTTTTGGACTCCAACTCCCACCATTCCTAGCAGCCTCAGGCCCTTTCCTTTTCCCCCCCTCAGGCACTTAAGCAAGAAAGGGCCTCAGGCTGTTAGGAATGGTGGGAGTTGAAGTCCAAAGCACCCAGAGGGCCGAAGTTTTCCCATGCCTGTTTTAGGGACCTTAAAGTGGTGAGCCTCCTTCCAACATTGTGATTCTGGATAGAAAACAAACAACAACATAACATAACATTGTTTGAGTCCACAATGCTCTCTGGGTGTGGGTGAACTACAACTTCCAAACTCAAGGTCAATTCCCAAGCAAATCCGTTCAGTACTTTCTGTTGGTAATGAGAGTTCAATATGCCAAGTTTGGTTCAATTCCATTGTTGCAAGAGTTCAGGATGCTCTTTGATTGTGTGTTAACTATAAATCCCAGAAACTGTAACTCCCAAATGTCAAGGTCTATTTTCCCCGAACTCCACCAGTGTTCACATTTGGGCATATTGAGTATTCATGCCAAGTTTGGTCCTGATCCAACATTGTTTGAATCCACAGTGCTTTCTGGATATAGGTGAACTACAACTCCAAAACTCAAGGTCAATGCCCACCAAACTTATAGTATTTTCTCTTGGTTATGGGAGTTCTGTGTGGGAAGTCTGAATCCATTCCATCATTGGTGGAGTTCAGAATGCTCTTTGATTGCGGGTAAACTATAACTCCCAGCTGTTGAGTAAGACCTTCGTGTGTCTTTCTGCCATTCCTGCTGGAATATCTATGTTGTGTTCATCGAAACAGACCCAGGTTTCACACTGAGTGTATAAATACATTTAAAAACATATTAACTATATGTATTACTGTGTTAGAGTGTCATTTTGTGTCATTTTGGTTGGTGATGTGCCCCAGGATTTTGTAAATCTAAAATATGTGCCGTGGCTCAAAAAAGGTTGAAAAACACTGCTCTAGAGCAAGAGGCAGGCGCTCTGGCAGGCGCATAGGTATTCTGGCCCTGCACGCCACACATGCACTCGCCTTGGAAAGAAAGAGTATTTGTGGTATGGCATGCAGACCCCAGAAAGCATGCACGCCTGCCAGTGTCTTCAGCCAAACACATCTTACTCTAGATTAAGAGGCACTTGGCTGCAGGTGCACATGTTTTCTGGGCCTGTATGCCATGCCACACATGCACTCTCTCTTTCTAAGGAGCGTTCATGTGTGGCATGGCGTGCAGGCCCAGGAAGCATGCGCACCTGTAGCTGAGTGCCTCTTACTCTAAAATAAGAGGTGCTTGACTGCAGGTGCATGCACTATCTGGGCCTACAAACCATGACACACACACACTCTCTTTTCAAGGAGAGTACATGTGTGGCGTGCAAGCCTAGAAAGTGTGCATGCATGCCAGTGCCTGTAGCCGAGTGCCTCTTACTCCAGAGCATTTTCTGGACCTGCATGCCATGCCATACACACACACTCTTTACAAGGAAATTGCATGTGTGGCATGGCGTGCGGGCCCAGAAAGCATGCGTACCTGCAGTCGAGCATCTCTTACTCTTTCCAAGAAGAGAGCATGTGTGATGTGCAGGCCTAGAAACCGTGCGTGCCTGCCAATGCCTGCAGCTGAATGCCTCTTACTCTAGAGTAAGAGCTGCTTGGTTGCAGATACTGGCAGGCATGCACGCTTTCTGGGTCTGCATGCCATGCCACACATGCACTCAGCAAAGGGGGGGGGATAGCAATGTCTTTATATGTCCTTTTTCATTGTCATGGTGGTCCTGTGACCCAGCAAATGTGGAGGGCTGACTGTACTCCCTAGCCACATATTCCATTGATGTAATTTCCAAAACTCTCTCTCTCCTGTGACTCACATGGCTTTGTTTGGTCCTCTCAGCGTGTTCATGATGACTAATGCTTCTTCTTGCTGACATTCATCACATGTTTGAAACCTATCAGCACGTTCTCTTTGTGGAGTTTCCTCTTCTCCAAGGCATTTCAGTTCTAAGGCCTATCTTCCGTTTTGCTGTTTATTCTTGCAAGTTCTCCCAAGGTCATCAACTTAACAGGGAGACGCCTTCTTTTTGCTCAGACAATCACGAGACTGGTAACATTTCCATGGTGGCTTTGGCATTCGAATTTGCTTTTGATGCGGTGTTGAGATGCCTAGATTTGGTTCCGTGGTTTTTCCCATCACATCCTACTTCTTGCAGCCTGTGTCCCTTTTCCAGAACGATATAAGAAGGCCAGGAACAGCATTTCTGTGTTCTCAAATAATATGCTGCATAGAGAGCACCAAACTCAATGCCCAGGCATGAATCAAGGAACATGAAAGGCACTGCAGACTAACTCAACCAGAGAAGTCAGCCATAGTGGAGCACCTGATGAACCAACCTGGACACGGCATATTATTGGAGAACACAGAAAAGTTGGACCACTCTAACAACCACATATACATGAAGCCACTGGAGGAGATCATCTGGAGTTTCGGGGTGCGGTGTCATCTGTACGCAGATGATGTCCAACTCTGTCACTCCTTCCCACCTGCTACTAAGGAGGCTGTTCAAGTCCTGAACCGGTGCTTGGCCGCTGTAACGGACTGGATGAGGGCGAACAGATTGAAACTAAATCCAGACAAGACAGAGGCACTCCTGGTCAGTCGCAAGGCCGGACAGGGCATAGGGTTACAGTCTGTGCTTGACGGGGTTACACTCCCCCTGAAGACACAGGTTTGCAGTCTGGGAGTGATCCTGGATTCATCGCTGAGCCTGGAGCCCCAGGTCTCGGTGGTGGCCAGGGGAGCTTTTGGACAGCTCAGGCTTGTGCACCAGCTGCGCCCATACCTTGGGAAGTCAGACTTGGCCACGGTAGTCCATGCTCTGGTTACATCTCGAATAGACTACTGCAATGCTCTCTACGTGGGGTTGTCTCTGAAGACTGCTCAGAAGCTGCAATTAGTCCAACGTTCTGCAGCCAGGTTACTAACAGGAGCGGGGTACAGCGAGCATACAGTTCCCTTGTTGCGCCACCTCCACTGGCTGCCAGTTAGTTTCCGAGCACAATTCAAAGTGCTGGTTTTAACCTACAAAACCCTATACGGTTCCGGCCCAGTTTACTTGTCCGAATGAATTCTCCCCTATGAACCATCAAGGACATTAAGATCCTCCGGAGAGGCCCTGCTCTCGATCCCGCCACCTTCGCAAGTGCGCCTGCTGGGGTTGAGAGACAGGGCCTTCTCTGTTGTGGCCCCTCGGCTGTGGAACTCTCTCCCAAGCGATGTTAGATCTGCCCCCTCCCTGTTGTCCTTCCGGAGATGGGTGAAGACTTGGATGTGGAACGAGGCCTTCCCAGACTAAGCTGAGATTGATTTCAATCTGAAATGAGTCACCACTTTTATAGACCGAATTGAATGTGGTTTTAATGGCAATGTGGGTTTATATATCTTTATTTTTATGTATTTTAATATGCTGTTTTAAGATGTTTTAAATTTGTATGGCATTGAATTTTGCTGTAAGCCGATCTGAGTCCCTCCATGGAGGTGAGAAGGTCGGGGTACAAAATTTTTAAATAAATAAATAAATGTCAGACAACACAGAGAAGCCACGGAAATCCACAAGCATGTGGACAATTTCAACAGAAAGGGGGAAACCATGAAAATGAACAAAATCTGGCAACCTTCAAAAAGCAGGGAAATTCCAGACAAGAATCAATCAGGGCTAACTAACACCTCCCAACAAAGGATTCCCCCTGGTAGCGACCACGTTTGGAAACTTCATGGCCATTAATGTGAATCAAGATGGTCAATTGCAACATTCACACTTGCCTCCAGCAGACAAGAGTTCTTTCTCCCACTCTGGACATTATTCCACAGATACATAAACACCACTTGCTTAGTTTCCAACAGACTCCTCAACCCTTGAGGATGCCTGTAGTGTAGGTCAGTGTTTCCCAAACTTTTTTGAGTTGCAGCACACTTTTAACATTAAAAAAATCCGGGGACACACCACCAACCAAAATGACACAAAATGACACTCTAACACAGTAAAGAACGGCTGGGGGATGGTGGCCTGCTGGGAGTGCAGAAGCTGGGGAGGGCGGAGCCTGGCCGCAGCCCCTCCCCCGGCTTCAGTTCTCCCACAGCTTCTCCAGCCTTGAGGGAGCAATGCGAGCGAGGGACGGGAGCCATGGCCCCCGTCCCTGGCGCCGCTCTCCGCCATGACTCCCGCCCCTCGCTCACTGAAGCCGCATGGAGGAGGAGCATGAGCGGTGGATGGGCTTCAGTGGGCGGGGCTCCTCCTCCACGTGGCTTCAGCGAGCGAGGAGCGAGAGTCATGGCGGGAGTCATGGCGGATTGGAGGCTGGCTGGGGAAACGGCCGAAGGAGGCGGCACCCCAGCCCCTTCTTCTTTTTCTTCTTTGCTGCCCGGCCCTTCCTCCTCCTCCCCTAAGCAGCAGGAATTCAGCAGGGGGGGAGGAAGGGGACAGAGAGCTTTTCTCGCGGCACAGCAGGAGGTCTGTCATGGCACACTACTGTGCTGCGTCACAGCAGTTGGGAAACACTGGTGTAGGTGAAACGTCTGGAACATGGCCAAACAGCCCGGAAAATCCACAGCAAACCCATACCTAGCCTTGGAATCTAACATTGGCTCATCTGCATTATATGGGCAGGGATCACCAGCATTGAAGCCATGCTATTGAAAACACAACTGCGCTGGGCAGAGCACGTCTGTAGGATGGAGGACCACTGCCTCCCAAAGTTACTACTCTACGGTGAACTCGCCATGGGTCAGCGCAAGAGAGGCGCCCCCAAAAAGAGATATAAGGACTCCCTGAAACAACATCTCAGGCTCGGCCAGATTGATCACCAACAATGGTCCACCCTGGCCTCACATCGGGAGGCATGGAGACGCCTATCCACAATGAGCATGGGATGAGTCCTTCCTAAAGAATCTTCGTTCACGAAGTAATGACGAGAGAGACATGCATATGTGAGCATTGTCACCCTTCTTCTGCTGTATGGCTCTAACATCTTTGCCTGATAAGGAAACCTGTGGAGCTTGGAAAGCTTGCTTGGTATGCTTTCTGCAATTTGGTTGACCAGTAAAGCCATTGGTCTTTTGAGAAACCTGGTTCAGTCCTCCACCCGCATCTAAGGAAGCTCTCCCCACTTGTTTGAGTTGTATGAGTGTGAGTTGCTTCTCAAGAGGAGACACAACGGATGTCCTTAATCCCTGCTTTGGTTCCTCCGTCCCGCACCCGGATCTGAGAGGGATTTAAGCTGGAAAATCTAGGCCGGAGCCAAAGTGGGCAGTCACTGCCCTGGTCCAGAGATAAACATGAGCAACGCAATCTGGGGCTGTGGAGGGGAACATTTGGGTGGGGAATGGAAATGTTTACATGGAACGCCAAAAAGACTGGAGTAACAACACATTGACTGTACCAAGTAATGAAATCCAGATTTCTCCACCCCACACAAAGTACTTTGCCAGCTTCTCTCTTGAGATGGCCAAAGATCTGGCTTTCAACCCCCCCCCCCCCAAAAGATAACCAAATCAGGACAAATAAAACTATGAGCAAAGAGAGAGATTTCCTGTTAGCTGATGTTGGGTAGGTATCTCTCCCTCCCTTGCTCCCAGAGACGTTTGAAGAGAAGGCACTGGATTTGAGTTCGGGGAGTCACTGGAGAGGGGAACGTGGCATAGTTGCGTGGAATCTGGGCAGGAAAGGATCTGGCACCAAGTCGTACAGCAGAGCGTTGGCCAAGGCTCTTATGAAAGCCACATTGCAACACGTTCTGTAAGGCTGGAATGCAAAAAGCATGGCCACATGAACAGGAGGAGGATCCCGGGAATCTGGGTTCATGTGCCATAATAGGAGAAGTAATAGTAATAATAATAATATGTTGTCAAAGGCTTTCTTTGCCAGGATCACTGGGTTGCTATGAGTTTTCTGGGCTGTATGGCCATGTTCCAGAAGCATTCTCTCCTGACGTTTTGCCCACATCTATGGCAGGCATCCTCAGAGGTTGTGAGGTCTGTTGGAAACAAGGCAAGTGAGGTTGTCTAGAGATTGAGGTCTGTTGCTTCCTGCCTGGGGAAATCATTTGTTGGGAGGTGTTAGCTGGATTCCCACAGGCAGGAAGAAGCCAGGCTTCGAAGCTGCAAGGCTATTCCATGCTAATCAATGTAGCCAATTGCAACATTCACACTTGCCTCAAACAGGCAAGAGTGCAACTTCAAAGCCTGGCTTCTTCCTGCCTTTGGAAAGTGTCAATGTTGCAATTGGCCATGTTGATTAGCATGGAATAGACTTGCAGCATCAAAGCCTGATGGCTTCCTGCCTAGGGTAATCCTTTGTTGGGAGGTGTTAGCTGGATTCCCACAGGCAGGAAGCAGCCAGGCTTTGAAGCTACAAGTCTATTCCATGCTAATCAACATGGCCAATTGCAATATTGACACTTGTCAATGTCCAGATCTGGCATCTCAAGGCTTGGCTGCTTCCTGCCTGGGGGAATCCTTTGTTGGGAGGTGCTAGCTGGATTTTGCTCATTTTCATGCTTTCTCCCTTCCTGCTGAAATTGTCCACACACTTGTGGATCTCAATGGTTTCTCTGTGTAGAGAGAGAAGCCGTTCCCCCTCAAAAACAGGGGAATTCCAGACAAGAAATAATCAGGGCCAGCTAATCACCTCCCAACAAAGGATTCTCCCAGGCTGTTATGAATTGTGGGAGTTGAAGTCCAAAACACCTGGAGGGCAGACGTTTGCCCATGCCTGGTCTAACCCTACTAAACCTTCACCTTTCCAACACAATGTACACTTGAAGTACCAGAGAAAGAAAGAGCATGTTTATGCCTCTTGAACAACACCAGTTGCTAACCAGCAAACAAAAGTTTTAGAGGAACATAGATCATAACCCCCTCATTTTAAGTGCTGCAACAGCGCGTATCATTTCCTCTCTGTTGGCGTCAGCTGGAAATCAAAGGGAAGAGAGAAGAGAGATCCTCTGGAAGGACAAGGCTCTCTTCGCCACTCTGACTTCTACCCATCCTCTTGTGCTTTGCATTGGAAAGAAGAAGGGAGAGAAAGAAAGAAAAGAGGATGGAAGAGCAGCAAAAGGTAGCACATGGCAAGGGAGGGAGAGGTATTCGCTGACGAAGGTGGGAGATCTTCAGCTTGGCTATTCTTATTTCCTTTAGAGCAGCCTTGGATCTTGTCCGTGAGAGCCTTGGAAGATCTGGCTCATCTAAGAAGATGACCCTCTAATATTCCCTTTGGCATCATCCCAGTTCTTTACTCTTGTCTTCAGACTGAAGGGCTCTCCCCATTCACTGTTTTGGGTACAGTTCAAATGGGACACTGACAAGCTGTCCAGAGAAGGGTGACCAAAATGGTCAAAGGAAGGGAAGGAGGTTGAGAAAGGCGGGGTAAAAATACTGTAAATAATAAAACAATAATTAAGAAGAGGAACTGGGACATTAATTAAGTAGGACAATCAGGACAGTTGGAGGGTATGTAATGTATGCACCGGGAATGTGGCGCAGCTGGCCAAGTGTCAACTGCATAAGATCTCTCTGACCAGTAGGTCATGAGTTCGAGGCCTGCCCAGGTTGAGGTGGGTGCTCGACCTTTAAGTGTAGCCTGTTGTCAACATTTGCAGCCCGAAAGACAGTTGCATCTGTCAAGTAGGACAGTGTTTCTCAACCAGTGTGCCGTGGCACACTAGTGTGCCACGAGTGATCATCAGGTGTGCCGTGGAAAATTGGAACCTCCAATACCCTTTCTTCCCCCTCCTGCCGAACACTTTTTCTTCTCCACTCGGGCTCCCTTCTTCCTAGCCTTGCTCTGCTCGCTTTGCCTCGCTTTGCTCACGCTACTGCGCAGACTCGCCCACGTCTTTCTCCCTCCCCTCCTGAACACGCTCACGCTGCCTCCTCGGATCAAAATGGTGACTGAAGCGGCAAGAAAAAGTAAGTGTTCGGCAAGAGGGAGAAAAAAGGGTGCGAAGGGGGAGGGGGAGGAAGAGGTCTTTCTCGAAAGCTGGCATGGACAAACTTGGACCTTCCAGGTGTTTTGGACTCCAACTCCCACCATTCCTAGCAGCCTCGGGCCCTTTTCCTCCCCCCCCCCTCAGCCACTTAAGCAGGAAAGGGCCTCAGGCTGTTAGGAATGGTGGGAATTGAAGTCCAAAGCACCCAGAGGGCCGAAGGTTCCCCATGCCTGTTTTAGGGACCTTAAAGTGGTGAGCCTCCTTCCAACATTGTGATTCTGGATAGAAAACAAACAACAACATAACATAACATTGTTTGAGTCCACAGTGCTCTCTGGGTGTAGGTGAACTACAACTTCCAAACTCAAGGTCAATTCCCAAGCAAACCCTTTCACTACTAATGAGAGTTCAATGTGCCAAGTTTGGTTCAATTCCATTGTTGCAAGAGTTCAGGATGCTCTTTGATTGTAGGTGAACTATAAATCCCAGCAACTACAACTCCCAAATGTCAAGGTCTATTTTCCCCAAACTCCATCTGTGTTCACATTTGGGCATATTGAGTATTCATGCCAAGTTTGGTCCTGATCCAACATTGTTTGAGTCCACTGTGTTCTCTGGATGTAGGTGAACTACAACTCCAAAACTCAAGGTCAATGCCCACCAAACTCTTATAGTATTTTCTCTTGGTTATGGGAGTTCTGTGTGGGAAGTTTGATTCCATTCCATCATTGGTGGGGTTCAGAATGCTCTTTGATTGCTGGTGAACTATAACTCCCAGCATCTATAACTCCCAAATGACATTTTGTGTCATTTTGGTTGGTGGTGTGCCCCATGATTTTGTAAATGTAAGAAATGCGCCGTGGCTCAAAAAAGGTTGAAAAACACTGAAGTAGGAGATAAAGGTACCACATTCTCTCCCCCTTATTATTCAACGTTTATATGCGCCCCCTGGCCCAGCTGGCCCGCGACTTTGGTCTGGAGTGTTATCAGTACGCTGATGACACCCAGCTTCTGCTGCGAATGGACGGCAGGCCGGATACCGTACCGATTGTTTCCATCGGTGCCTCGGCCGTGACTGGTTGGCTGCGGGCCAGCCGGCTGAAGGTGAATCCGTCGAAGACGGAGATCCTATGGCCTGGTCGGCCTGGCCGGGATGAGTGCCGGTTGCCTACTCTGGACGGCGAGCAATTAAGCGCGTCGTCAATTGTTAAGAGCTTGGGTGTTCAGCTCGACTCCCTGCTGGCCATGGAGACCCAGGTCTCCGCGGTCAGCAGGGTGGCGTTCTACCACCTACGTCAGGCTACGTTGGCCTTCCCTTGGCGACGATTCGGAAACTCAAGCTAGTGCAGAATGCTGACGCTCGCCTGCTGGCAGGAGTGCCGGTGAGGCAGCATATTACGCCCATTCTCCAGCAACTGCACTGGCTGCCAATTGAGTACCGAATCACCTTCAAGGTGCTGGTGTTGACCTTTAAGGCCTTGTACGGTCTAGGGCCTGCGTACCTCTTGGACCGCCTTGCCCCATACGATCCCCCGAGATCACTCCGCTCAGCAGAGCAAAACTTGCTGGAGATTCCATCGATCCACCTCTGCCGCCTATCATCAACTAGGCAGCGCTCTTTCTCTGTAGCAGCTCAATGGCCTGGAATGCCCTGCCGGAGGAGGCTAGAGCCATACGGGAGCTCGCCCCTTCCGCAGGGCCTGTAAGACCTTTCTTTCAAGCAGGCCTTTGGTTGATATATAACGCCTCTTGCTTCCAATTGACTTAGGACTCTATGTTACAGTTTTGTTATGTAGTGTAATTTTAACAATGTTTTTAATGTTTTAATGATGCTTCTAATACCATTTCTGTTATTTTTATGGTTATAGTATTGTTTACTTTGTTCGTGAGTCGGCATGAGTGTTGCCTGCCGATCACTATGTATGTCTTGTAACCCGCCACGAGCCCTCGGGAAGAGGCGGAATAGAAATGCAAATAATAAATAAATAAATAAATAAGTGGGGAGGCAATTTTGACTGAATTATGAGGCCATTAAAGAACTCCAGGAACACGGCAGGAACAACAAGGGACGCTGGGAACGCTGAGAGATGAGGAGTCAGGCAGCTCCCCCTGGTGGCCAGAGTTTGCCCCTGTTTGTCTATATGTGTGTATGTGGAAATGGCAGGGATTGTCTGCTAAGTATGTGTACCAGTAATCCGCTGTGAGTCCCCTTCGGGGTGAGAAGAGCGGAATATAAATAAAGTGTATTATTATTATTATAATAATAAGTAATAAGTCAAACGTCTGGTAGGGCAGCATTCATGGGGGCTCATTGATGCTATCCCAAGCTGCTGGGGGTTTCCCTCTCTCTCCCTCTCTCTCTCTCCTTTCCTTTCCTTTCCTTTCCTTCCTTCCTTTTCCTGCTCCATCCTGTTGCTTTGCTGCCCTCCTCTCCTGGCCTGCTTCCCATTTAAGCGTTTCCCTGCAGGGTGTGTTGGCACGTGCGGCACTTACAATCCTTGGATACGTTACTTTCAACACAGCCCCAAGAGCGTAGGTTGGGCTCCAAGCAAGCGTGGCAGGATGCAAATTGAGGGAACACCTTTCCACCTTAGTACCAAAAAAGAGAAAGAGAAGAGTGCATTTGTGGCAGTTTTAAGGCAAACAGGTTTGTTTCATCATGCGCTTTTGTGGATTACGGTTCACTGCCTCACTCCAGGACGAAATGCAATATAGTAGTCTCGGGTATTACACGCACCTTGACCTTGGAGACGGCCATTCCTGGCTCTGAGATGGAAACATGGATAACTGGCCAATTCTTAAAAGGGTTTCCAGGTTTGTGAGCTTGATCTAAGTTTCTGGCTCCTTGGAGAGGAAACCCAGGTAAGAGTATTGTCTTTGTGTGTTTCTCATTTGTGGGTGTATTTGTGTGTTTCTCATTTGTTAGGCACACTGTTTGCACAGAGTGTACTATTCAAATTATAAACACCAAGTTTAACCCACTGCCCTCCAGGCCCAGATTACCCATAAGGCCACCCTAGGCCATGGCCTAGGGGCACAAGCCAAGGGGGGCGCAATTCACACGAACCCAAAAAAACCCCCCAAAAACCACAATGCATCTCTCTCTCTCTCTCTCTCTCTCTCTCCCCCCCTCTCCCTCTCTCTCTCAGGGGAGGGCGGGGGGAGAGCGCTGCGAGGGGGGGGAGGAGGGAATGCCCCCCCCCCGCAATTGCGAAGAGGAGGAGGCAGAGGGAAGCCACGTCCCCGGGGCCGATGCTGGCACCAGGGGCGGGGCTTCCCTTCCTTCCTCCTCCTCGCGTGCGCCATCCTTCCATGACTCAAGGAAGGAGGGTGCGCGGCGTCGCGAGGAGGAGGAGGAGGTGGGGGTGTGGTAGAGGTTGGTTTGGGGAGAAAGGGCGTAATTCCAAAGTTTGGCCTAGGGCGCCAAAAGGGGTTAATCCGGGCCTGCTGCCCTCGACGGCACAACTGAGCTGCAGAACTTGCTGACCAAAAGGTTGCATGTTTGAATCCGGCGAGCGGCGTGAGCTCCCGCCGTTAGCCCCAGCTTCTGCCAACCTAGCAGTTCGAAAAAATGCAAATGTGAGTAGATCAATAGTTATCACTCCGGCGGGAAGGTAACGGCACTCCATGCAGTCATTCCGGCCACATGACCTTGGAGGTGTCTACGGACAACGCTGGCTCTTCTGCTTGGAAATGGAGATGAGCACCAACCCCAGAGTGGACTTAATGTCAGGGGAAAACCTTTACTTTTAACAAATGGGGAACACGTATTTTCCAGGCAACACTCTCACCCTGAGATTTTTCCCCAAGGGGCCTCATTCAGAGACTTAGATCAAAAGAGAGAGCCAGTATGGCACAATGATTTGAGCACTGGACGTAGTGTTTCTCAACCTTCCTAATGCTGCGACCCCTTAACACAGTTCCTCATGTTGTGTTGACCCCCAACCGTAACGTTATTTTCGCTGCTACTTCATAACTGCAATTTTGCTACTGTTATGAATCGTAATGTAAGTATCTGATATGCAGGATGTATTTTCATTCACTTGCCCAAATTTGGCACAAAAACACGATATACCCAAATTTGAATACTGGTGAGGTGGGGGGGGGGATTGATTTTATAATTTGGGAGTTGTAGTTGCTGGGATTTATAGTTCACCTAAAATCAAAGAGCATTCTGAACTCCACAAACGATGGAATTGAATCAAATTCCATCGTTCCATGCAGGACTCCCATGTCCAACAGAAAATATTGGAAGGGTTTGCTGGGCATTGACTCTGAGTTCTTGAGTTGTAGTTCACCTGCATCCAGAGAGCACCGTGCACTGAAACAATGATGGATCTGGACCAAACTTGGCAGAGGTACTCAAGATGCCCAAATGTGAACACTGGTGGATTTTGGGAAAAATAGACCTTGACGCCTGGGAGTTGTAGTTGCTGGGATCTATAGTTCACCAACAATCCGAGAGCATTCTGAACCCCACCAACGATAGAATTGGGCCAAACTTCCCACACAGAACCCCCATGACCAACAGAACATACTGTGCTTTCTGGTGGTCTTTGGCGACCCCTCTGACACCCCCTCGCAACCCTCTCCAAGTGTCCCAACCCCCAGGTAGAGAAATGCTGGACTAAGGCTATATGACAAGCACCCTTTGAAAAATGACATTCCCGAATAATACAACTGTGTCTTTGAATTAAACTGAGGCTGTAGCTACATTGCAGACTTACAGCAGTTTGATACCACATTAACTACCATGGCTCCCTGGTGTGGAATTCTGGGACATGTAGTTTGTGGGATATCTAGCCTTCTTTGTCAGAGAGCTTTGGTACCACACCACAGGACCGGACGAAGGTAAAAAAAGGTAGTAAGCGAACATTATTTTGGCGCCCCCTGGTTCTCCAGCCTGGTGGAGATTGTGCATGTGTGTACGCGTGCGCAGGAGCATGCATGCGCGCAGCCAGCTAGTTTCGCGCATGCGCTATTGAGACATAGTGCTTCTGGTGGCGAAACGCACTCCCAAGAGGATGAAAAGGACAGCGAAACATTTTGCAGCCTGGGTGGAGCCTCTCGCATTCGGCTGCAAAATGTTCCCCCGTCCTTTTCGGCCTTTTGGGAGGGCGTTTAGCAACTCTGTCCACCAGAAGCGCTCCGTCCAAATGGCGCATGCATGAAAGTTTTGCGCATGTGCTATTGGGACAGAATGCTTCTGGTGAACGGAGTAGTGAAATGCACTCCCAAGAGGCCAAAAAGGACGGGGAACGTTTTGCAGCCGGGGTGGAGCCTCCTGTGGCAAAATGTTCCCCCGTCCTTTTCGGCCTCTTGGGAGTGCATTTAGCAACTCCGTCCACCAGAAGTGCTCCGTCCAAATGGCGCATGCATGAAAGTTTTGCGCATGCGCTATTGAGACATAGTGCTTCTGGTGGCGAAACGCACTCCCAAGAGGATGAAAAGGACAGGGAAACATTTTGCAGCCGGGGTGGAGCCTCTCGCATCCGGCTGCAAAATGTTCCCCCGTCCTTTTCGGCCTTTTGGGAGGGCGTTTAGCAACTCTGTCCACCAGAAGCGCTCCGTCCAAATGGCGCATGCGTGAAAGTTTTGCGCATGTGCTATTGGGACAGAGCGCTTCTGGTAGACGGAGTAGTGAAATGCACTCCCAAGAGGCCAAAAAGGACGGGGAACGTTTGGCAGCCGGGGTGGAGCCTCCTGTGGCAAAATGTTCCCCCGTCCTTTTCGGCCTCTTGGGAGTGCATTTAGCAACTCCGTCCACCAGAAGCGCTTCGTCCAAATGGTGCATGCGTGAAAGTTTTGCACATGCGCTATTGAGCCATAGCGCTTCTGGTGGACGGAGTAGCGAAACGCACTCCCAAGAGGCCGAAAAGGACGGGGGAACATTTTGCAGCCGGGGCGGAGCCTCTCGCCTCATGCCCGCAGCATGATGCGCCGAACCTGGCGGCCGCGGCCGGATGTGCCCCTGACCACGTGGTGCCCGGAAGCAGCCGCTTACTTAGCTTACACTTAGATCCGCCCCTGCCACAACAAATCCTAATATTCCATAGGATGGACCTGGGGTACTTAGTGTCAAGCTGCTATCAATCTCAAGCATAGAGCCAACCAGAAACTGTTGTCCGATCTGAAGTTGTGTCTGTGGAGCCTTAGGAGAAAGTTCTTCAAATTGGCACAGAGTGAGCTGCCAAATCATTTCCTCCTTGACTCTCCAGTGCTGTTTCAGAGCCTGAAGGAGGAAACAACCAGAAGGGAATTGGTGCCAGTTTGGATGGAAAAACAAAGCACACCCTGTCTCCTCTAAAAAGGGCTTCCTTCCTTCCTTTCTGTGACTCCAATGGTGCATCTAAACCTCAAAGTGAATG
Organism: Anolis apletophallus; assembly: GCA_030556195.1. Taxonomy (NCBI): domain Eukaryota; kingdom Metazoa; phylum Chordata; class Lepidosauria; order Squamata; family Anolidae; genus Anolis; species Anolis apletophallus. The sequence goes on from JARBWK010000013.1 coordinate 9,728,835, forward strand.
CAGTTTGACACCGGTTTAACAGCTAAGACCGAATGCTATGGAATCCTAGGAGTTGTTGTTTTGCAAAGTCTTTAGCCTTCTGTTGTCGAAGGCTTTCACGGCCGGAATCACTGGGTTGCTGCGAGTTTTACTTACTTGCTTACTTACTTACTTACTTTATTTCTATTCCGCCTTTCTCACCCCGCCTGGGACTCAGGGCGGATTACAATGTACACATTACATTTAGACACACAAACACACAAGACAGACAGAGGCAATTTAATATCTGGCCACTAGGGGGAGCTGTCGCACACCTTCATTCCTCAGCGTGTTTCCTGGATATCTTTTTATGGCCTCGTAAATCAGTTAAATTTAGCCTCCCCACTAAGTGGTACCTTAGTTTCCTACTTGAGAGATGCAACTGTCTTTTGGGTTGCAAAGGTCGACAACAGGCTACACAATAGGTCGAGAGCCCACCTCGACCCGGGCAGGCCTCGAGGTCATGACCTTCTGGTCAGTAGAGATCTTATGCAGCTGACACCCGGCCAGCTGTGCCACATTCCCGGTGCTGTCTGGCCATGTTCCAGAAGCTTTCTCTCTTGATGTTTCGCCCACATCTATGGCAGGCATCCTCAGAGGTTGTGGCATCTGTTTCCCCAGGCAGGAAGCAGCCAGGCTTTAATAATAATATTATAATAACTTTATTTATTTATTTACTATATTTTTATACCATCCCTCTCAGCCTGAGGGTGACTTGAGGCAATTTACATATGGCAGTAAATGCACACAAGATAAAAATACAATAAAAAACAATTAATGCAATAATTATAAAAACAGTAAACAATTACCAATTAAAACCATAAAATACAATTCCCAGCGTCTCATTGTTAAAATCATTTTCCATCGTATCGTCGTATCATTCCATACATCATAATTAAACAGTTATACTACATCTGCAAATGGCGCCGCACCTGGTGTACAATGGGATATCCCATCCACAGTATCAGAAAGCAGCCCAGTATGTCTACACTGCCATATAATCCAGTTTAAAGTAGATAATCTGGGATTAGATTATCTGCAGTGTAGATCCAGCCTCAGAGACTTTGAGCATATAGGAACCTGGCATCTTGAACATCGCTGTGGTTGTACTGCATTAGTAGCTAAATTTATGGTTGGCAATCTGAAATTTTGGATATGCATTTTTAGAAGTGTGTTTTAAACATGCTATGAGGAGGCATGGAGAAACTTGGGCCGTCCAGGTGTTTTGGACTCCAACTCCCACCATTCCTAGCAGCCTCAGGCCCTCCCCCCCCCCCCCAGCCATTTAAGCAAGAAAGGGCCTCAGGCTGTTAGGAATGGTGGGAGTTGAAGTCCAAAGCACCCAGGGGGCCGAAGTTTTCCCATGCCTGTTTTAGGGACCTTAAAGTGGTGAGCCTTCTTCCAACATTGTGATTCTGGATAGAAAACAAACAACAACATAACATAACATTGTTTGCATCCACAGTGCTCTTTGGGTGTAGGTGAACTACAACTTCCAAACTCAAGGTCAATTTCCAAGCAAACCCTTTCAGTACTTTCTGTTGGTAATGAGAGTTCAATATGCCAACTTTGGTTCAATTCCATTGTTGCAAGAGTTCAGGATGCTTTTTGATTGTGTGTTAACTATAAATCCCAGAAACTGTAACTCCCAAATGTCAAGGTCTATTTTCCCCAAATTCCATCTGTGTTCACATTTGGGCATATTGAGTATTCATGCCAAGTTTGGTCCTGATCCAACATTGTTTGAGTCCACAGTGTTCTCTGGATATAGGTGAACTACAACTCCAAAACTCAAGGTCAATGCCCACCAAACTCTTATAGCATTTTCTCTTGGTTATGGGAGTTCTGTGTGGGAAGTTTGTGCCTTTCTGCCATTCCTGCCAGGATATCTATGTTGTGTTCATCGAAACAGGTCCAGGTTTCACACTGAGTGTATAAATACATTTAAAAACATATTAACTATATGTATTACTGTGTTTGAGTGTCATTTTGGTTGGTGGTGTGCCCCAGGATTTTGTAAATGTAAAAAATGTGCAGCAGCTCAAAAAAGGTTGAAAAACACTGCTATAGAGAGATGTATATTAGTTTTTGCATAGGTGTTTTAAGAACAGGTGATGTAAATCCAAGACAAGCATTAAAGACAAAAGTAAACAGGAATCGGGATTTCTGGATTCCCCAGAACTTGGTGTTTCCCTTGTATGTGCCATTTCCCAGTCCACAATAACCATGTTTACCCATAGAGAGTGGCTATCAAATTTAACAGCTTGGGTGTGTTTGCTTAATGTCGTGGTGCCTGGAGTGTTTTTAGATTCTGTGGAAAACAAATACGTTAAAGGTAAAGGAGAGGAAAAGGCAATCTAGGGATAGGAATGAATCCTTCCTTTGTTCGCTGTACGGCATAGCTTCCGCCTTCCAACGAACATTATATAATTCCCGTTTTTATGGCAGATTGTTTGGTTGTTCAGTGCCTCTCGGCATCAATAACCTATACCAGGGCTCGGGAACCTTTTTGACTCATAGAGCCATGAAAGCAAAATATATGGAAATTTATTTCAGCGAGAGCCATATTATATATGTGTGTGTGTGTATGTGTGTGTGCGTGTATATATATATATATATATATATATATATATATATGTGGCATTACTTTGCGAATGAAGATTCTTAGGAAGGACTCATTCCACGCTTCTTACAAGCACGTTGATGACTAAAAAGGCCAATCTGAGATAGGCAACTTTGGTTGCAGAAAGCACAGCAGAAAGTCTCCTTGGTTGATGTTGTTTCCAAGTTGCGGTTCTTTCTGCGTTACCGTTTCTCTTCGAGACCCATTCGGCGTGTCTTCTCGAAAGAGGCTGCAGCATTGTGGATAGTGCGTCTCCATGCCTCCCGATGTGAGGCCAGGGTGGACCATTATTGGTGATCAATCTGGCCGAGCCTGAGATGTTGTTTCAGGGAGTCCTTATATCTCTTTTTGGGGGTGCCTCTCTTGCGCTGACCCGTGGCAAGTTCACCATAGAGTAGTATCTTTGGGAGGCGGTGGTCCTCCATCCTATGGACGTGCCCTGCCCAGCGCAGCTGTGTTCTCAATAGCATGGCCTCAATGCCGGTGATCCCTGCTTGCTCAAGGACAGCAACATTCGTCACATAGTCAGTCCAGTGCATATTTAGGATTGTGCAAAGACAGCGCTGATGAAAGTGTTCGAGGAGTTGTAGGTGTTGGCGATAGGTGACCCATGTTTCAGATCCATAGAGGAAAATAGACAGTATGATAGCTCTGTACACACTGATTTTGGTGCTTTGCCTCAGGTGCTTGTTTCTCCAGACTCTTTTGTGATATATACAGTATATATATATATATATATAGAGAGAGAGAGAGAGAGAGAGAGAGAGAGAGAGAGACTGAATTCGACTAAACGTGTATATATATGTACATACAGTACTATGAGAAAAGGATTCCTCCGGCAGACCTGGCTCTGCAAAAGGCACGCTCAGGACTCTGGGAAGAACGCGAAGACGGAAGGAAGGGGGAAAGAAAGAAAGACAGAGGAAATAAAGGAGGGAGGGGGAGAGGAAGAAAGAAAAGAAGAACGAACTATGGAAAAGGAAGAAAAGAAAAGCAGGAGAGAGACAAAGAGGGGAAGAGAAAGAAGGAAATGGGAAGGGAGGAAAGGAAAGGAAAGGGTGGTGAAAAGAAAGGAAAGGGAGTGAGGAAAAAGTAAAATAATGAAGGGAAAAGAAGAAAAGAAAGAAGGGGGAGATTGAAGTGAAAAGAAAGGAAGGAAAAGGAAAGGAAGACTTGGGGAAAAAGAATAGAAGAGGAAGGAAGGAAGAGGGAGGGAGGGAGGGAGAATGGAGGAAAAGGGAAGGGGAAAGAGGGAGGGAAAATGGAGGAAAGAAGGAAGGAAAGAAGGAGAGGGTGAAGGGGAGAAAGAAAGGAAGGAAGGAAGAGGGAGAATGGAGGAAAAGGGAAGGGGAGGGAGGGAGGGAGGGAGGGAAAAGGAAGAAGGAGAAGGAAACGGTGAAGGGGAGAAAGAAAGGAAGAGGAAGGAAGGAAGAGGGAGAATGGAGGAAAGAAGGAAGGGGAGAGAGGGAGGGAAAAGGAAGGAGAGAAGGAAAGAATGGGCTGCTCTGGAGAGTCAGATGCAATCATGAAAAGAGCCACATCTGGCTCCCGAGACGTAGGTTCCTGACCCCTGACCTATACACGCCTGGTCTCAATTGATCTGATTTGTCTGGGATGGTCCCGTTCATCCTCTCTCTTCCTACTTTTTTAACTTTCTCTTAAAATGTTTTAGTTTCTCTCTCTTCCTCCTTTGCACGGCTGCAAACTGAGTTCAATGTGCAAAAGAAGTTTTTATTCAGCAGGTGGGAGAGAGAGAGAGGGCAGAAACCCTTTGGCCGATCTCTTGGAAGACCCTGGAGGCAGCATGTCTGTCACATCCCTCTAATTGTGAAAATCCCTTCTATTTTGGGTCGTGTAAACAAGCCATTTAAAACCTTGTGTCACGATTTCGCTTAAATGTTGATTACAGTAACTCCCATGACCTTAAACCAGGGTTCGGGAACCTTTTTGACTCTAAGAGCCATGAAAGCAAAATATCTGGAAATTTATTTCAGTGAGAGCCATATAATATATATAATATATTTTAAGACTGAATTCTACTAAACGTGAGTATATACGTATGTACTATGACGAAAGGATTCCCCTGGCAGAATGACGGGACACTTCAGACCTGGCTCTGCAAAAGGCATGCTCAGGACTCTGGGAAGGAAGAGAAGACGGAAGGAAGGAAGGGGAAAAGAAAGAAAGACAGAGGAAATAAAGGGAGGAGGGGGAGAGGAAGAAAGGAAAGAAGGACGAACTATGGAAAAGGAAGAAAAGAAAAGCAGGAGAGAGACAAGGAGGGGAAAAGAAAGAAGGAAATGGGAAGGGAGGAAAGGAAAGGGTGAGAAAAGGAAAGGAAGTGAGGAAAAAGTAAAATAATGAAGGGAAAAGAAAGAAGGGGGAGAGATGGAAGTGAAAAGAAAGGAAGGAGAAGAAGGAAAGGAAGACTCGGGGAAACATTTAACCTACAGATGCCTCAATTAATGTAATGACGTTGGTATCTATTTTTATTTTCAAAATTTTCCAGTAGCGACTGCATTTTCTACCCTCAGCTTATATTTGAGACAGTACGTTTTCACAGTTTTTTTGTGGTAAATTAAGTGCCTCAGCTTATTTTCGGGGCGTCTTATACTCGAGTATTTTGCATTCACAAGAGTGAATCAACGTCTAGTAGATAGACCAGTATATCATGCTGTTTTGTTAAAATACAAGTCTTACTTCTGAATAATGACTGAGCCAAGCAAATCTTTAACTATCTCAGTGTCTTCATTATCTAATTCGAAGCTATGTGAGCCATCTCTGGTTATCGTTATATTAATGTTCAACTCTAGAGCGACCTTTGCCCTTTCTTCCTTGACTTCCACCAGCAAACATCCCAAGTCTTTTCTGCTAGTATTACAGTGGCATCTGCATATCTTGAAAGTTTTGTTGTTCCGTCCTCCAATTTTCAGACCTTCTTCCTCAGACCTTGACATTTGGGATTTGTGGTTGCTGGGATTTATAGTTCATCTACAATCAAAGGGTATTGTGAACCCAACCAATTATAGAATTGGGCCAAACTTCCCACACAGAGCATTGAAGGGCCTCGCTGGTGAAAGCCTCCCTCCAGCCTCGCATGCTCTCCCTCGCCCGCACATGTGCATTATGCTGCCATGCGCTGAGCACACATGCTCTCCCCTCCTCACTTGGAGCCCCAGAAATAGCCACCCCTTGGCTCAGAGGCCAGCCAATCACAGCAGAGGAGGGCTTTTGACGGGAGGATTTGCCATCTGTTTTCAAAAAGGAAGAGAAGGATAGGTGGAGAGATCTTCAGCCTTCTCTGCCAAAGGGGTTCCTAAGAGCATCAGAAATATGTGTTTTCTGATGATCTTTGACGACTCCTGTGAAACACCTTTGTGCCCCCCCCCAAGGGTCCCGACCCCCAGGTTGAGAAATGCTGAGCTAGATGCCAAATTCATTTCTTAGTGAGGAAGAAAATTGACATTTTAATCTAGCCCAGTGTTTCCCAACCAGTGTGCCTTGAGAGATCATCAGGTGTGCCGTGGGAAATTACAGTGGAGAGAGAGAGAGAGAGAGAGAGAGAGCCTAGCAGGAAACTTCAGGCAGCGGAAATGAGGCTTTCCTGGCCGAAGCAGCAATGACAGCCAGCCTGGCTGCAGTCAGGGAGAGCCCTCAGTGTCCAGAACTTTCCTCCCTCCCTCCTCCCTCTCTCTCTCCTTTCCTTCCTTCCTTCCCTTCCTCTATGCGCCAAGGGCTACCTGGCTGAACTGCGGCTCCTCCTGCTTCCTGGGCGCTCTTCTGCCCTCCTCCCCTCCGGCAGCAAGGAGGAGGAGAGGGAGGAGGAGTCCGCGGGAGCTGCCCCCATCCGACCCCACTCCCGGAGGCTCAAGGCGAGGCTTTCTGCCCTCTAGCGGCAGCCCCTCCGTGCCGGGGAAAGGGAGCAACCCCTCATCTCCTGGCCTCTCCTGGCTGGGCTCCGGGTTCACTGCAGAGCAGAGCAGAGGCTGGGATGCGCAGCTCCACAGCCCAGCTTGGTTCCTTCCTGATCTGGCCCCAAGGTGATAGCAGGGAAGCCGAAGAGACGTGGAGGGGCACTCCTGGGGGGCTGAACCCCTTTGGGAAGGAGAGCTGGGGTGGTGACGGCTGCGAGCCTCTGCCGCAGTTTGTTCCGCGGCTCGGAGTGACCCCGTGTGCTCAATTCCTATTAGTCCTGCTCAGCCGAGCTCGTGTGCGCTTCAGCCACTCAGCGCAGCCCTCCCCCGCGGGACGGTGAAGGGCCTCCTGCGCATGGGCCTCGGGGGGCGGTGGGGGTGGCGGACGCAGCGGCGTCACGAGGGGGGGAGGGTGACAGTTAGAAAAATGACATAGTGTCATTTTGTGTCATTTTGGTTGGTGGTGTGCCCCAGGATTTTGTAAATGTAAAAAATGTGCCGCGGCTCAAAAAACTGATCTAGCTTACTTGCTTCCAGCCAAGAAGTAGATAAGTTCATTGTTGCATATGGGCACAAGCTGCTCTACTATAAGGAAAGAGATGCCACCTAAACGTTAAGAAGAAGACAGTCAGAGCTGCTGCCTTGGAGTCTAGTGCAGTTTTTGGAGGCTTGGGTGGCCATCTGTTGGGTGGTGCTTTGATTGTGTGTTCATGCCTGGCAGGAGGGGGTTGGACTGGATGGACTTTGTGGTCTCCTCCAACTCTAGGATTGTATGAGTTTGTTGCCCACACATAAACCTTGGCTTCCTCTCCACCCCCATCAATTCTTATGCACCCAGGCAAGAATGCAGCTGTGCAACCGAGCACACTGTAGAGCCTTGTTTGGGGCTGAATAATTAATGTGAAATGGGTTGCATTGTCACAGCGGAAAGGCCAGACACAACATGCATGCACCCCCTGCGCTGGCACAGGAACGTGGCCAGGCAGTGACCTTGCTGTGGGCAATGCACCAGCTGTGGGAAGAAGGCTTGCTTCTCCAGCAGATAATAGCAGAGTCTGCCTTGCTCCAATAACTCCCTTGAATCACTTTTAGAATGAGAAGCTCCCTTGTATGGAGAGGCAAAGCCTTGCAATGGAAATACCCATGCGTCCTGCCATATCCCCATCTTAAGTATGATTTTATTGGAGAGAGGCTATCTTTGTAGACCAGCGTTTCTCAACCGGGGGGGGTCAGGACCCCTGGTTTGGGGGGGTTGCAAGGGGTTACCAGCGGGCTCACCAAAAATTGTCATGGGGGTTCTGTGTGGGAAGGTTGGCCCAATTCTGTTATTGGTGGGATTCAGAGTGCTCTTTGATTGCAGGTGAACTATAAATTCCAGCAACTACAACTCCCAGTTGTCAAGGTCTATTTTCCCCAAACTTCATCAGTGTTCACATTTGGACATATTGAGTATTCGTGCCAAGTTTGGTCCAGATACATCACTATTTGAGTTCACAGTGCTCTCTGGATGTTGGTGAACTCCAACTCCAAAAATCGAGGTCAGTGCCCACCAAACTCTTCCCATATTTTCTGTTGGTCATGGGAGTCCTGTGTGCCAAGTTTGGTTCAATTCCATCTTTTGTGGAGTTCGGAATGCTCTTTGATTGTAGGTGAACTATAAATCCCAGCAACTACAACTCTCAAATGACAAAATCAACTCCCCCAACCCCACCAGTATTCAAATGTGAATGTATCGGGTATTTGTGCCAAATTTGGTCCAGTGAATGAAAATACATCCTGCCTATCAGATATTTACATTACGATTCATAACAGTAGCAAAATGGCAGTTATGAAGTAGCAACGAAAATAATGTTATGGTTGGGGGTCACCACAACAAGAGGAACTGTATTAAGGGGTCATGGGGTTAGGAAGGTTGAGAAACACTGACGTAGACCTTTTCCCAAGCTTTCCCACCACCTGAGATCAAACGGCTGGGGTGGGATCTTCTCGGTTGGGGCATCCCACTTGGAAGGCTGAAAGCTTGAGTACATGCTCAGGCTCCTGCAACCTATATGTCCAGATGAATTGGGGGAATTTTTCATGAGTAAAAACCCATTGGCCAACATCGCCCACACAGAATGCAGGGAGGCTGAGTAACCATTGTAACGCTGGCACAGCCAGCTGAGCTAGGATAGAATGCTGAGTGATTAAACTGTCAAAACCAAACTCTATGAGGAGCAATTCTCCAGCAATTCCCTACCCACACAACACAACACAACTTCCCATCACAACCCATCCCCCAAAACTTACGGGACCCAACACCTACCACCACCTCAAACAAAAACAAACTCCACCTATACTCTAACCACAACACAACACTGCACTGATACTCTACAAACACACACAAACACCCAAAAATACCCCACCCACACAAGCATTCAACAACATACTACCACCCACAATTGCACCCACACCCCCACTACCTCACCAAAAAAGTAATACCTACACACAACACAATACGCACATAACACAACCTTGCGTCTACTGCTCAACCCATTTGTATGCCATTCCTTCCTTCCACATAGGCAGAAACTGACCCACAAGACAAGCCATGCCTTCTAAAGAACAGCATCGGACGACACACTCACAACGCTACATACATCACACAAAAAAGGGCAGAACAAATGCCAGAACAGAAACACAGTTTCTTTTTTCAAATCCAGAGTTGGGAAACCACAGAACCTCAACACAGCAGACGGAAAGACAAAAAACATTGTATATCCACAAGCTCTGCAGAACGCCAGCAACACCACACACCGACAACTCCACAGGACTTCAACATCCCACCCACCAGAACAACCCACAACAACACAGCCATGACCCCACCAAGACCATAAGTAACATCAATTCCAACCCTTACATACCAGACTTTCTCGCATCTCCTAAATAGGGCACAGCAACGCGTGCCGGGTACAGATAGCAAAATATATATATATATATATATATATATATATATATATATAGACTGAATTCAACTAAATGTGAGTATATACGTGCAGCAAAGAAAAGCAGGAATGAGACAAGGATGGGAAAAGAAAGAAGGAAAGGAAGGGAGGAAAGGAAAGGGTGGGGAAAAGAAAGGAAAAAGAGTGCGGAAAAAGTAAAATAATGAAGGGAAAAGAAGAAAAGAAAGAAGGGGAAAGAGAGGGAAGTGAAAAGGAGAAGGTAAGGAAGACTTGGGGGGAAAAGAATAGAAGAGGAAGGAAGGAAGGAAGGAAGGAAGGAAGAGGGAGGGAGGGAGGGAGGGAGAATGGAGGAAAGAAGGAAGGAGAGGGGGGGAAAGGAAGGAAAGGGTGAAGTGGGAGAAAGAAAGGAAGGAAGAGGAAGGAAGGAAGAGGAATGGGGGAAGGAAAAAAGGGAAAGAAAGAATGGAAGAGGAAGGAAGGAACTAAGAGGGAGGGAGGAAATAAGGTAGGGAGGGAGGCCCGTGGTGGAGGACAAAGAGGAAGACGAGGACAAGGCACTGGCAGCGGGCTCTGCCATCCCTGGTGAAGAGGGCGTAGGGATGAGGAAGAGTCAGCGATGGCGGTGCGGAAGCGGCAGCCGCGGTGTATTTGCATCACTCCTCCCTTCACTTCTGATGACACCATGAATTGCAAAGGGTTTTCTTAAGCAAGGAGGTAATTTGTCAGGCTCTTCCTCTGAAATAGGTCCTATGGCACCTATTTATTTATTTATTTATTTACTTTATTTCTATTCCGCCCTTCTCACCCCGCAGGGGACTCAGGGCGGATTACAGTGTACACATTACATTTAGACACACAAACACACAAGACAGACAGAGGCAATTTAACATCTGGCCACCAGGGGGAGCTGTCGCACTCCTTCATTCCTCAGTGTGTTTCCTGGAGATCTTTTTATGGCCTTGTAAATCAGTTAAATTAGCCTCCCCACTAAGTGGTACCTTAATTTCCTACTTGACAGATGCAACTGTCTTTCAGGTTGCAAAGGTTGACAATAGGCTACACAATAGGTCGAGAGCCCACCTTGACCCGGGCAGGCCTCAAACCTGGTCACTAGAGATCTTATGCAGCTGACACCTAGCCAGCTGCGCCACATTCCCGGTGCTACCCTATGGCAGTCTCTCCTCCAAGTACTCACCCGGAGTGATCCAGCTTAGCATCCAAGCACAGAGATGGTCAGGTGCCTTTCGGATATTTTGGTGCATTGCATATTTTATCTGTGTCTTATCAGTGCTATCCTGGAAGTATTTTTTTGCTAACATGGCTTATGCTTTGGAATCACCAGGAAATGTTTAGAACACATTGCTCTGGGATGTGGGATCCCAAGGGACCTGTTATTGATGCCTCCCGTAACAAATTTCTGGCATCAGCCTGTGGGCTTCCCATCAGGCCCTTGTCTGACAGCCAAAAAGAGGCATTGCCTTCTCTTATTCCCACGGAAGGAATGATGTGGCCTTGGGAGCACCCCTCTCCAACGGATGATTAGATAACATGCGCAAAACAGGGGTGTGGCGGCACATTGGAAGCCATGCAGGAAATAGAGAGACTAGAGCTCAATATAAACACTGCGTGAAGAAGGTCCTACATCCAGTTCCACATGTTCCCTGCAACAAGCTTCGGAAATAAAATTGGTGGGGAATGAACTTATAGAGAGAAGGCCTGGACTTGTAAATAATTGTCCTGTTTTAATTTATGTTGTGCCTTCGTCTTCTGACAGGTGTTGATCTTCAGGTTCATCATTGTTTTCTGGGTTTGACTTGAAAGAGCCTTGTCTTTGACTAATGTAAACAGAGATCAATTCCCTTAGAGCAGGCCTGGGCAAACTTCGGCCCTCCAGGTGTTTTGGACTACAACTCCCACAATTCCTAACAGCCGGCAGGCTGTTAGGAATTGTGGGAGTTGTAATCCAAAACACCTGGAGGGCTGAAGTTTGCCCAGGCCTGCCTTAGAGTTAATCCAGTTTCTGGTTAGCAAATGTTAACAGATGCAAACAGGTGTAAACATTTCTGTTATCACTGTCACAGTTCTTATCACAGTTTACTATGGCAGGCAGGTCAACCATTTCAGTTCTCATTAGCAGGTTTTAATTACAGTTCCAGCAAGCAGGTAGTAAATGAGTTAGAATGGCATCTTTAGCCAAATTAGGCCACATTCATTCATTTCGGGACTGTGGTGCAGCTGGCCGGGAGTCAGCTGCATTAAGATCACTACTGAACTTGAATTCTACTGGTCATAAATTCGAAGCCAGTCTGGATCGGAGTGAGCTTCCGACCATTGTGTAGCTTGCTGTCGACCTTTGCAGCCCAAAAGACAGTTGTATCTGTCAAGTAGGAAATTTAGGTACTGCTTATGCACTGGGAATGTGGTGCAGCTGGCTGGGTGTCAGCTGCATAAGATCTCTACTGACCAGAAGGTCATGAGTTCGAGGCCTGCCTGGGTCAAGAGGCAGCAGCAGAGAAGGCCCTGCGTCTGGTCTTTGTAGATCGTATGATCCCGAGACTGGGAACTACAAGCAGCATTTGATCTTCAGTACGTATGAATGGGATGGTATGAAATAAATTTATTTATTTATTTATTTACAGTATTTATATTCCGCCCTTCTCACCCCGAAGGGGACTCAGAGCGGCTTACAAGTAAAATGTAAATACAATATATTATATTATTGCCATGGCACAATATTAATATTATATATCAGCTGTAAACAGTTTTATAGTTTTTAGTTAAGAGTTTAATTACTTTCTGTTGTTTTAAAGTGTGTTTTTATATTCTCTGTAAGTCGTCCTGAGACGGAAGGATGGTATACAAAACTGAATAAATAAATAAATAAATATTACATTGTACTACGACATTATACTATAATATTATTAGTAATATATATATTAGCTGACCCGGCCACGCTTCGCTGTGGCTTTGTCCTTCCTTGGTTTTTTTTTCCTTCCCTCCTCCTTCCATCCATTTTTTTTGTCCTCCTTCCCTCCTTCCTACCTTTTTTCTTCCTGTCTTTTCCTTTTCCATCCTTGTATTATTTCATTTACTGCTTCTTACTTTCTTATTCTCCGCCTTCCCCTCTAATCCAGCACCCGGAGGTAGGCAGGGATGTGGGGCGGAAGGGGGGGGGGCTTCGTAACGATGGCACCACCCCTCCTCCCAGGCAGCGGAGGAGGGCGAGAAGGTGGTGGAAGAGGCGGCGACGGCACTGCCGTCATCGTACCCGCCTCTTCCGCCACCTTCAAATCCCATTATCCATGGAGGTACTCCCTTCGGCCTCCTCTTCCGGGCAGCGAGGGGGGAGGATGGCGGCCATCAGGAGGGCCACCGGAGCGGCCGTAGAAGCTGAGCTGCTTCGGTGCTGCAGCGAGGGGCCGCAACCGTTGCAGGGAGTAGAGCGGCCGTGTTGAGCCGCTGCTCCGGGCTGGCTTGGGAGCGGGCGAAGCCTCCGCCGCCGCCGGATCCCGCCATAGGTTTAAATGGCAGATTTTAGGGGTGGCTTTTTGGGGTCCAGCGAGGTACCTAGGGCGGGTTTTTTGTGCCCTATAGGTACCTCGTGGTATGTAGGAATGTGTTGGGTGGGTTTTGTGCTTCTGGGGTTTATAGTTTTCCTGTCTATAAGCATCAACGCACGACCACTCTCTTTTTATATATATAGATATATATATATATATAATTTATTTATTTACTATATTTTATACTGCCCTCTCAGCCCGAAGGCGACTCATATTATTATTAGTAGTATTATATTGTATTACATTATAATGTTATCAATATTATATGTATTTATATTATATTATAATACTATAAGCACAGTGCAGGAGGCTAAAGCCACCTTCTCCTTTTCTAACCCACCCAGAGCAAATCCTCTTGTGAGCATCAACCTCGTCTTGGTCCTGGAGGCCATCTCTCCTCCATCGCAGCAGAGATGCCCAGCCTCACCTCTCCACCGCCTCGCTCTAGGGCTGGAGCCCCAGAAGCCAACCTGGGACTCAGTCTGGATGACTTCATCCCTTCGCACCTCCAGAGAAGCTTGCCGCTTGCCAACAGCTCCAGCCTGATATCTCCTCAGGCTACATCGACTCCGCAAGGGATTCAAGCCCCTTCGCGCCGCAGAGTGAGTTTTAGGGAACAGAACTTGCAACACAAACATTTCACATGTCCCCATTAAAGTAATTAATTAATTAAAATAATTAATTAATTAATGACATTAATCAGAGAAACAGAGGTATTTGATTTCCAAGAGTTCGTCTACACTGCAAAAGTAATGCAGTTTGAACCCACTTGAACTGCCTTGACTCCATGCTATGGAATCCTGGGAGTTGTGCTGGTGCTTCACCAAACTCTCTCTCTCTCTCTCTCTCTCTCTCTCTCTCTCTCTCTCTGGCATTACTTTGTAAAGAAAGATTCTTAGGAAGGACTCATCCCACGCTTTTTACAAGCGCGTTGATGACTAAAAAGGCCAATATGAGATAGGCAAGTTCGGTTGCAGAAAGCCCAGCAGAAAGTCTCCTTGGGTGATGTTGTTTGCAAGTTGCGGTTCTTTCTGCGTTGTCGTTTCTCTTCGAGACCCGCTCGGGCGTGTCTTCTCGAAAGAGGCCCGTTTGGCGTGTCTTCTCGAAAGAGTCCGCAGCATTGTGGATAGTGCGTCTCCATGCCCCGATGTGAGGCCAGGGTGGACCATTGTTGGTGATCAATCTGGCCGAGCCTGAGATGTTGTTTCAGGGAGTCCTTCTATCTCCTTTTTGGGGTGCCTCTCTTGCGCTGACCCGTGGCGAGTTCACCATAGAGTAGTATCTTTGGGAGGCGGTGGTCCTCCATCCTAGAGATGTGCCCTGCCCTGCACAGCTGTGTTCTCAATAGCATGGCCTCAATGCTGGTGATCCCTGCTTGCTCAAGGACAGCAACATTAGTCACATAGTCGGTCCAGTGTATATTTAGGATTGTGCGAAGACAGCGCTGATGAAAGCGTTCGAGGAGTCGTAGGTGCTGTTGATAGGTGACCCATGTTTCAGATCCATAGAGGAGAATAGACAGTATGATAGCTCTGTACACACTGATTATGGTGCTTTGCCTCAGATGCTTGTTGCTCCAGACTCTTTTGTGAAGCCTTCCAAATGCACTATATGCGTTTGATAATCTGTGATAATCTTTGTCAATCTTGGTGTCTGAAGAGATGATGCTTCCCAGGGAGGTGAACGACTGAATGGACTTAAGTACAGATTTGCCTATGCTGACGTGGGGATGATGGTGTTCTTCCTGTGGTGCGGGCTGGTAGAGGACTTCCGTTTTCTTCATCGTCAGCAAAAGCAGCTCAGGACTAGATAGTTTAGGTCTTAGTCCTCTCAGAGACTTAAGTTGAACAAGCTGCCATCAGCGCGATGTGTATATATATGCCATCTTCTTCTTCAAGGTCTGGCTTAGCCCTTGCATCATGCTGAAGGATTGTTACATTCGGTTGGTGCAAGAACACAACCTTGTTTCACTCCGTTAGTTATTAGAAAGGGCTCTGAGAGAGCAGTTAAAGTGTCAGATTGTGTAGATAAGGCATGGGCAAACGTGGCCCTACTGGCTGTTAGGACTTCAACTCCCACAATTCCTAACAGCCGGTAGGCTGTTAGGAATTGTGGGAGTTGAAGTCCAAATTACCCGGAGGGCCCACGTTTGCTCATACCTGATGTAGATGCACCCATAGTCTGCAATCCATACTCACCAATCTAAACCTGTGACAAGAATTGAAATTTTTAGTGCTGTGTCCCATTGTGCGCAACCAACCATACCCTTCCCAGAGTATTACATTTCAATTGCTGTCCAACCCAGTTTTCTGTTCCTTGCCCCAGTCGTTCTCCAGTGTTGTGTGTCTCTGGATCACGCTCTGTTCCATTGTGCTGTTTTTGTTTTGCTCGTGTGCGTTTCTCAGTGTGAATCAGAGCATGTGAACAGGAAATGGCCTCTTCAGATAATCAGATTTCTCTGTTCCCTTTTCAATCCATGCATCTTTTCCACTATTTTCTTTTCCAGCTCTTTTGTTCCATTCCTTTCCTTTCCTTTCACTTGTTTTTCCTCCTTTTCATCAGTTGATATTCTGCATCCATTAAGTCATTTTTTCTAGTTGTGGGAATGTTTTTGTAACTTGCTGAGAGTTTCTTTCTTTGTTTGGAGAAGAGATACAACTAGAAGAACGTCCCTGAATGTTGACTGGAGAAATTGGGGGGCTGTATTCCCAAAAAAAGTAACTTTCCTGACCTCTGCCACTTTAAGTCCTATTGCCATCGACCTTCTGCCTAAAGACCAGTGTTTCTCAACCTTGGGGTCAGGACCCCTGTGGTAGTCACAAAGGGGTTAAAGAGGGGTCGCCAATGCCCATCAGAAAACATATTTTGATGGTCTTAGGCAGTGTGTTTCAACCTTTTTTGAGCCGCGGCACATTTTTTACATTTACAAAATCCTGGGGCACACCACCAACCAAAATGACACAAAATGACACTCTAACACAGTAATACATATAGTTAATATGTTTTGAAATGTATTTATACACTCAGTGTGAAACCTGGGCCTCTTTCGATGAACACAACATATATATGACTTCCTCTCACATACTTATACATGGCTATCATGTCTTCTCTCAGCCTTCTCTTCTTCAGGCTAAACATACCCAGCTCTTCAAGCCGCTCCTCATAGGGCTTGTTGTCCAGACCCTTGTGAAATTTCACCCTGAGTGAAACTTGCTTCCAGTTAACTATGGATGTCATGAAGCTGTTATAAACAGTTCCTTGGGGGAGGGGGGGGAGAGGCAATTCTCAAAACATACAGTAAAATAGTAAAAAGAAACAAAACATTTCCAAGCAGAAAGGCTCGATTTGTTGCTTGGAAACCTGTGAATGCTTCAGCCTCCTGATGCTCCCAGGTTTGCTCACTGACCAATTCACCGATGTGGAGCTTCCGGCTTTGTTCTCGCAAGAAATCCAAGCCAACGCGAAAACACCGACTCAGTCACTCCCGCCCAGTGCACTGCTTTTGCGGAGGGAGGAGGGAGGCAGCGAAAGAGCCCACACAGATCTAAGAAACGTATCGGGAGGTTGAAGCAGCCCTGAGCGGGAGCTGGAGCCATGCTGAGTTGAGGCTCCTGAAGGCTTCCTGAAGGCGGGCCTGGCCCTGGCATTCGGCGGAGCCCTTCCTTTTGCCTCGGGGAGTATCTTAGGGGAGGGAAATAGGG
Organism: Anolis apletophallus; assembly: GCA_030556195.1. Classification (NCBI taxonomy): domain Eukaryota; kingdom Metazoa; phylum Chordata; class Lepidosauria; order Squamata; family Anolidae; genus Anolis; species Anolis apletophallus. Next base: position 9,745,596 of record JARBWK010000013.1, read on the forward strand.
AGAAAGAGCTGCTAGGAGGGGGGAAAGTGCCAATTTCCCACGGCACGCCTGATGATCACTCACGGCACACTGGTTGGGAAACACTGGTCTTAGCAACCCCTTTGGCAGAGAAGGCTGATGATCTCTCCCCCTGTTCTTCTCTTCCTTTTTGGAAAGAGAAGGTGAAATCTCTCACCAAAAAGCTCTCCTCCGCTGTGATTGGCTGGCCTCTCAGCCAAGGGGAGGGCTGTTTCTGAGACTCCAAGTGGGGAGGGGAGAGCAGGCATGCTCGGCGCATGGCAGCATAGTCCACGTGTTTGGGCAAGGGAGAGCGAGACTGGAGGGAGGTCCACGCCAGCAAGTCCCTTATTTATTTTATTTACATCATTTATATTCCGCCCTTCTCACCCCGCAGGGGACTCAGGGTGGATTACAAAATGTACATATACAGGCAAACATTCAATGCCATAGACACACAACATTTATAGACAGACACTCAGAGGCTATTTAACATTCCAGCTTCTGGCCACCAGGGAAGCTGTTGCATTCCTTCATTCTTTGCATACTTCCTGGAGATTTTATGGCCTTGTAAATCAGTTAAAGGCATGGGGGGTTTGTAGGAAGATGGTGGGGTTCAGAATGCTCTTTGATTGTAGGTGAACAATAAATCCCAGCAATTACAACTGTCATATGTCAAGTCTACTGTATTTTCCCCAAACTCCACCAGTATTCACATTTGGGCATATTGAGTATCCATGCCAAGTTTGGTCCAGAGATCCATCATTGTTTGAGTCCACAGTGCTCTCTGGATGTAGGTGAACTACATCGCCAAAACTCAAGGTCAATGCCCACCGAACCCTTCCAGTATTTTTTGTTGGTCATGGGAGTTCTGTGTGCCAAGTTTGGTTCAATTCCTTCGTTGGTGGAGTTCAGAATGCTCTTTGATTGTAGGTGAACTATAAATCCCAGCAACTACAACTCCCAAATTACAAAATCAATCCCCTCCAAACTCCACCAGTATTCAAGTCAAAGTATTCTAACAGACTCTGTTGTTGTGTCCGTTCCTTAAAGGTACCCGTCATCCGCAATTGTGGCTCAAATACCCTGAATTTTGAATTCCGTGACACGGCGCCGCACACAGTCTACAATGGAATATCCCATCCACCTCATCAGAAAACAGCCCAGTGGAACAACCAAGGTAATCGCAGCCAAGAATGGAAAAAGATAATAGACTCCCTTTGGCGAGAAGAGCGGGACACCTTGTCGCCTTTGCCTCTTTATCTTCCTGTTGTCCATTTATTTGAGCCTTGATGGTTGTTGAGAAATAGATTCAGGCTTTCGGGATCAGCTTTCTCTGTGTTCTCTTCCATCGACAGAGAGCAGACATCTCCAGGGGTTTTTTTTAAAGTGTGGGTTTTTTTGGGTGTAGAACTTAATTTGGGGATGACAAGACTCAGTAGTTAATCCAGCAGCATGTTATATGACCCATATATCAATTCTGATAATAATATAATAATAATAAACTTTATTTATACCCCCACCACCATCTCCCCAATGGGGACGGGGCCGCTTACATGAGGCCGAGCCCAACCGTGCATTACCATAAAATAATATAATACAAAACACAAAAAGCAACATGATAAGGTAAATAAATCATAAAATGCACTAAACAATATACAATAATGCAACAAGATAAAATCATTCAGACACAGTAACAATGAGCGGACCATATAGATTGGTCAAATTCTTGTTCTACGCATGAAAGAGAGACAAGGTTCCTCGACATGCTAGCTGATTATTCCCTTGAGCAGATGGTCATGGAACCAACCAGGGGAAAGGGGATCCTGGACTTGGTGCTAACTAATGAACAAGATCTCGTTCAAGATGTCCTTGTAGCTGAGCCCATAGGTACCAGTGACCACAACACAATAACCTTCAACGTAAGTTTGGATAGCAAACTGTCAGTGAAAACTAACACGGAGACATTAAACTTTCACAAAGGGAATTTCACCAAAATGAGAAAAATAGTAAAGAACAAACTAAAAGGAACAGTAAAAAATCAAATCCTCCAAAATGCTTGGAAACTGTTTAAAAATACCTTAAAACAGGCCGAACTAAAATGCATTCCAATAAAAAGAAAGAGGCATGGAAAGTCCAAAAGGACACCAGTATGGCTTACAAATGAAGTAAAAGATGTGATTGGAAAGAAGAAAAACTCATTTAAGAAATGGAAGGCTCTTCCTACCGAGGAGAACAGAAAGGAACACAAGCTCTGGCAAACTAAATGCAAAGCAACAGTCAGGAAAGCCAAGAGAGATTTTGAGGCACACATAGCAAAGAATATTAAAAAAAACAACAAAAACTTCTTTAAGTACTTCAGAAGCAGGAACCCAACTAGAAAAGCAGTTGGGCCACTCGCGACAATGGTCAGAAAGGGAAAATCAGGGAAGACAAGGAGATTGCTGAGCGTCTAAATGACTTCTTTGCCTCCGTTTTCACACAGGAGGACAGACAACATATGCCTGCAGCTGAGTCAGTTTTTTTTTCAGGGAGGGAATTAAATGAATTAAACCAGATAGAGATAAACAAGGAAGATGTTCTCACATGCCTTACTAAACTAAATGTCAACAAATCACCAGGGCCAGATGGCATCCACCCCAGAGTTCTTAAGGAACTCAAGTGTGAAATTGCTGAAATTCTAGCCAAAATATATAACCTTTCTCTAAGATCAGGCACTGTACCCGAGGACTGGAGGGAGGCAAATGTAACTCCGATCTTCAAGAAAGGATCAGGGGTGATCCAGGAAATTATAGGCCAGTTAGTCTAACCTCAGTTCCAGGCAAAGTGATGGAAACCATTATTAAAGAAAAATTACTAAGCACATAGAAGAACAGGCATTGCTGAAGGAAAATCAACATGGTTTCTGCAAAGGCAAATCATGTCTTACTAACTTGTTAGAATTCTTTGAGGGTGTAAATAAACACATAGATAAAGGGGACCCAATTGATATTGTTTACCTTGACTTTCAAAAGGCTTTTGACAAAGTCCCTCACCAAATGCTCCTAAATAAGCTCTTCAGCCATGGAATCAGGGACAGGTCTTGTCCTGGATTGGAACCTGGCTAAACTGTAGGAAACAAAGGGTGGTAATAAACGGACATTTCTCTGGGTGGAAAGAGGTGAGAAGTGGCGTACCCCAAGGTTCAGTTTTGGGTCCGTTACTTTTTAATTTATTCATTAATGATCTGGATGTAGGAGTGAATTCTGAGGTAGCAAAGTTTGCAGACGACACTAAATTGTTCAGGGTAGTTAAAAATGAAACTGATTGTAATGAGCTCCAGAAAGATCTCTCGAAATTGAGTGAATGGGCAACAAAGTGGCAAATGCATTTTAACCTAAACAAGTGTAAAGTCATGCACATCGGGGCAAAGAACCCCAACTACACCTACCAATTGATGGGGTCAAAGCTTTCCGAGACAAACCAGGAAAGGGATCTTGGGGTCTTGGTGGACAGCTCAATGAAGATGTCAACCCAGTGCGCAGCAGCAGTGAAAAAGCAAATTCTATGCTAGGCATGATCAGAAAGGGAATCGAAAATAGGTCAGCAAATGTTGTATTACCTCTCTACAAATCGATGGTAAGGCCACATTTGGAGTACTGTGTACAATTCTGGTCTCCGCACCTTAAGAAGGATATAACGGAACTGGAAAAGGTACAGAAAAGGGCAACAAGAATGATCCAAGGGATGGAGCGGCTCCCTTATGAAACCAGGTTGCAACGCCTTGGTCTTTTCAGCCTTGAAAGACGGCGTTTAAGAGGTGACTTGATCGAAGTGTATAAAATCATGCATGGGATAGAAAAGGTGAATAAAGAAAAATTATTTTCTTTGTCACAAAACACTAGGACTAGAGGGCACTCCCTGAAGCTCCAAGGTAGGAAAATTAGGACTAATAAAGGGAAATATTTCTTCACCCAGAGGGTCATTGGGTTATGGAACTCACTTCCAGAAGAGGTTGTGGCAGCTGTCAGCCTGAATAACTTCAAGGCAGGATTAGACAGATTCATGGATACCAAGTGTATCGGTAGTTACAGAAAAGGACATTCAAGTACCACCTCGGAGTTGGTTGAGGTAGGCAGGATTTCCCTGGGTACTGGTTGTGGGGGGTCGGGAGCAGGTCAGGGTTTTGCCCTCCCTTCTGCTCGAGATCCCCGTGTACAACTGGTGGGCCACTGTGTGATACAGAATGCTGGACTAGATGGGCTGAGGTCCGATTCAGCATGGCTCTTCTTATGTTCTTATGTTCTTATATGTAAAGGATAAAATATTTAAAATGACACTCTGTCATTTTATTAATTGTCACTCTCCCCCCTCGTGACGTCGCTGCCCCCCCCCCGGGAGGCCCACGCGCAGGAGGTCCTTAACCGTCCTGCGGGGGAGGGCTGCACTGAGTAGCCGAAGCACACGTGGGCCCGGCTGAGCAGGACGAAGAGGAATTGAGCACATGGGGTGGCTCTGAGCCTCGGAACAAACTGCGGCGGAGGCTCGCAGCCGTCGCCACCCCCAGCTCTCCTTCCCGAAGAAGTTCAGCCCCCCCCAGGAGTGCCTCCCCCCCCAGTGTCCCTTCGTCTTCCCTTCTGTCGCCTTGGGGCCAGATCGGGCAGGAACCAAGCTGGGCTATGGAGCTGCGCATCCCAGCCTCTGCTCTGCAGCGAACCTGGAGCCCAGCCAGGAGAGGCCAGGAGATGAGGGGTTGCTCCCCTTCCCCGGCGCTGGAGGGGCTAGAGGGCAGAAAGCCTCACCTTGAGGCTCTGGGAGCGGGGTCGGACAGGGGCAGCTCCCACGGACTCCTCCTCCCTCTCCTCCTCCTTGCTGCCGGAGGGGAGGAGGGCAGAAGAGCGCCCAGGAGCCAGGAAGCAGGAGAAGCCGCAGCCCAGCCAGGTAGCCCTTGGCACACAGAGGGAGGGAAGAAAGGAAGGGAAGGAGAGAGAGAGGAGGGAGGGAGGAAAGTTCTGGATGCTGAGGGCTCTCCCTAACTGCAGCCAGGCTGGCTGGCATTGCTGCTTCGGCCAGAAAAGCCTCATTTCCGCTGCCTGAAGTTTCTTGCTAGGCGCGCGCTCTCTCTCTCTCTCTCTCTCTTTCTCTCTCTCCACTGTAATTTCCCACGGCACATCTGATGACCTCTCATGGCACACTAATGTTCCGCGGCACACTGGTTGAAAATCACTGATCTAGTGAATGCAACTCTGATGTGAAAGAACACTGAAGTGGGTTAGAGCTGATAGAATAGAATAGACTAACTTGGTGTCGAAGGTTTTCATGGCTGAGATCACTGGGCTGATGGGAGTTTTTCAGGCTGTATGGCCATGTTCCAGAAGCAATAATAATAATCATCATAATAATAATTTCTATTCTGCCCTATCTCCCCAAGGGGCCTCAGGGCAAATCACAGTACACATACATAGCAAACATTCAATGCTATTTGGACAGACTAGAGCAGAACAGACAGACAGAAAGGAGGTATGCTGTATCGACTTCCAGCTTTTAGGCACCTTGGAGGTGGTGCTTAATCCAGCCACAGGGGGGTGCTGTCACTCCATGCTCTATCACAGAGACCCATCAGGACTTCCTCTTTCCTTTTGGTCACTGCATTTTCTGGTCTTTTTGTTTTATGGTGTCATAAAATACCTCCCCCACTATTTAGCGGTACCTAATTTTTCTACTTTCAGCTCTAAGCTGTTTTCAAACTGCTTAAGTAAAGAGTGAACTGGGCTGACAGTCGGGTGCTCACTCCGACCCCCTGCTTTGAACTGGCAACCTTTTGGTTGCTCGATTTTATTGCTGCTGCTGGTGATTTATCAGCTGTGCTATAACCCAGCCCATTCTGTCCTGATGTTTCACACACATCCAGGGCCGTAGCCAGGATTTTGGTTCGGGGGCTGAGACCGAGTGGAAGAGGGTCTACCCTAGCAAACTTTTGTATTGTTATCCCAATAACCCCATGAATGTGGGATATAATGAGCATGGTGATCAGATCATGATATGAATAAACATAACAGTTTAAATAATGTACCAGTCAGGCCTTTCGCGACCACCCTGAGAATTTCGGGGGGGCTGAAGCCCCCTTAGCCCCCCCTGGCTACATGCCTGCACACATCTATGGCAGGCCTCCTTGGAAATTGTGAGGTCTGTTGGAAACAAGGCAAATGAGGTTTAGATATATCTGTGGAATGTCCAGGATGGAAGAAATAACTCTTGTCTCTTTAAGTGTGAATGTTGCCATTGGCCACCGTGATTAGCATTGAATGGCCGTGCAGCTTCCAAGCCTGGCTGCTTCCTGCCTGGCAGAGGCGGATTTAACAGTAAGCAAAGGTAAACAGCCGCTTATGAGCACCACGTGGCCAGGGGCGCATCTGGCGGCTGCAGCCGCCAGGTTCGGCACATGGAGCGCTAGGGAGGCAGCCAAAGACGGAGCGCCCCCGACTGCAAAAAGCTCCTCCCCTAACCCCGCAGCAATGGCGCATGCGCGGAAGGCAGGTAGTTTCACGCACGCGCTGTTGCCAGGGGAGGGGGGGAGAGCTTTTTGCAGCTTCCAAAACGCTCCTCCCTTTCAGCCCCGCGTAGGGCACATGCATGAAACTAGCTGGCTGTGCGCATGCATGTTCCGGTGTGTGCGCGTGCGTGCACATGCGCACTGTCCACCAGGCTGGAGAACCAAGGGGTGCCAAAAAAATGTTCGCTTACTAGTTTTTATTACCTTTGTCCGGTTCTGCTGCCTGGACACAGTATATTATTTGAGAACACAGAAATGCTGGACCAGTCTAATAACCATCATGTCAGACTCCACAGAAAAGCCACTGAAATCCACAAGCATGTGGTCAATTTCAACAAAAAGGAGGAAACCATGAAATCTGGCTACCCGTATTTAAAAAAACTCTAAAATCAGGACAGTAAATAAAGAACACTAAAAAAACAGGGGAATTCCAGACAGGAAGAATTCAGGGCCAGCTAACACCTCCCAACAAAGGATTCCCCTGGCAGGAAGCACCCTGGCTTTGAAGTTGTAAAGCTATTCAGTGTTATTCAAGGTGGTCAATTGCAACATTCACACTTGCCTCCAACAGAAGAGTTCTTTCTCCCACCCTGGACAATAATAGTTAGAAGAGGCCACAAGGGCCATCTTGTCCAATCTCCTTCCAGACAGAGATGCACCACTAAAGCTGTCCTTCTCTGTCTTTCCAGGAAATAATTGGTACCCAACTTGGCCCGCTAAAGAACTCAGACCATTGCAGTCTCATGCCGCACCTGTCCTTCACCTGCCTGCTTCAACGGTGGGCCCCGCTGTCAATGGCACGCCGCAGCCAAGATGGTCAGCTACTTGGACAAAAGATGGCCGGAGGAAGGAAAAACGGTGGTTGAAGTATGATGGGATTGGGCCGGTGGATGAGACTGGGATGCCCATTGCTTCCCGATCGGTGAGCAGAAAAAATGCAGAGGTCCCGACTCTTTGGCTTGTCTTCTCATCTCTGTTCTTCTATATACACATCCTTTAGCCAAATGAACAGGAAGTGGGAGTCTCTTGGGCCATCCATTAAGCTATGGATAATTGTTTATGAACGATAAATGCTTAAAGCATGTTCTTAATCTTTTCTTTAGTACTGCTCTTTTGTTGCCACAGACCACCAAGTATTTTTGAGATGTATATGCAGTCCATCCTCCACATTCACTCAGGTTAGGTGGTCAAGATCGCTGCAAAAGAGACAACACCTCTCCAGGAATCTCTAGTTCCTCCAAGGTGGTTCTATCTCCAGCATTTGCCAGAATTTGACTATAGAGTTCTCTTGGAGGTCCTAGGCTGGATCTACACTGCCCAATATCCCAGGATCTGATCCCAGATAATCTTCTTATCCTGGATTATTTGGAAGTGGAGACTTGTGTGATCCAGTTCAAAGCAGATAATCTGGAACCAGATACTGGGATATAAGGCAGTGTAGATCCAGCCCTAAAGATTCTTAGAGAGGCCATAATAATCAAATTTATGAATAGACAAAACTGCCCAGGTCTGCAGGCAGATATTATTCAGGTAAATAGTAGACCTGGGCAATCATGTTTCTAAATGGTTCTAAAGTACTTACAAAACTAAGGTTCTGGTGGTGAGCACTAGGTGGCGCTGGTGCTTTGCTTCTACAGTGTTGCTAAAGTTCTGGTGGTGAACACTAGGTGGCGCTGGTGCTTTGCTTCTACAGTGTTGCTAAAGTTCTGGTGGTGAACACTAGGTGGCGCTGGTGCTTTGCTTCTACAGTGTTGCTAAAGTTCTGGTGGTGAACACTAGGTGGCGCTGGTGCTTTGCTTCTACAGTGTTGCTAAAGTTCTGGTGGTGAACACTAGGTGGCGCTGGTGCTTTGCTTCTACAGTGTTGCTAAAGTTCTGGTGGTAAACATTTCAGAACTCTAACAAAACTTTCAAAACGTCATTATTATTTCATTATTGGCGATTTTTAAGACAGAACCAATTAGGAACTGCCATTTATAACGAAATTTTGAAAGTTTTGTTAGAGTTCTGAAATGTTCACCATCAGAACATTAGCAACACTGTAGAAGCAAAGCACCAGCGCCACCTAGTGTTCACCACCAGAACTTTAGTTTTGTAAGTACTTTAGAACCATTTAGAACCTTGATTGCCCAGACCTAGTAAATACATTTATTATGTTTTTTCCACTTTCGCAGGGGTCCTGTGGCTCTTAGTCCCAACTAATATTGAGGGCAGGTTGTACTGGCCACTGTATTTTCCTAACAATACTTGCATGTCTTTTGTCGAAGACTTTCATGGCTGAAATCACTGGGTTGCTGTGTGTTTTCTGGGCTGTGTGGCCATGTTCTCTCCTGACGTTTCACCTGCATCTGTGGCTAATGGCACCTTCAGAGGTTAGTTCAGAGGTATGTTGGAAGTGAAGCAAGTGGGGTGTGGATAAATATATATATATCTGTGGAGTGTCCAGGGTGGGAGAAAGAAGCCTTGTCTGTTTAAAGCAAGTGTGAATGTTGCCATTAGCAAGTTTTAATATCACCGAGTGGCCACGAAGCTGCAAAGTCAAACAGTGAAGTCGACCATAGCAGAGCACTTGATGAACCAACCTGGACACATAGTATTATTTGAGAAGTTCTAGACCGCTCTGACAACATTATGTCAGACTACACAGAGAAGCCATTGAAATCCATAATCATGTGGACAATTTCAACAGAAAGGAGCAAACCATGGAAATGAACAAAATCTGATTACCAATATTAAAAACACACCAGAATCAAGGCAGTAAATAAAGGACACCACACAGAGACAGGAGAACTCCAGACAGCAAACAATCAAGTGCCAGTTAACACCTTCCAAACAGAGCATGCCTCCAGGCAACAACAGCCAGGCTACCTCTAAGCTACCGCTATGCAGATACCCTCACTAATTGACTTTGCAAACTTCATGACTACTTACTGCTATTCAAGCTTGCTAATTGCAACATTCACACTTGCTTTAAATAGACGAGGGCTCTTTCTCCCACCCTGGACATATATATATATATACATACACACACACATACACACATTAGCAGTTCGAAAACATGCAAATGTGAGTAAATCAATAGGTACTGCTCCAGTGGGAAGGTAATGGCACTCTATGCAGTCATGCCGGCAAGATGATCTTGGAGGTGTCTATGGACAATGCCAGCTCTTTGGCTTAGAAATGGAGATGAGCACCACCACCCCAGAATCAGACACGACTGGACTTAATGTCAGGGAAAACCTTTACCTTTATCTACACACACACCACTTGTCTCACCTCCAACAGACCTCTGAACAAACCTCTGAGGATGCTTGCCACAGATGCAGGCAAAACATCAGGAGAGAATGCTACAGGAACATGGCCATACTCTCCCAAAATACTCACAGCAAACCCATGGCAATGTCGGTTTGGGTGTGACATTCTTCCCTGCCCAGCACTCTCATTCCTTTGATTCCTTCCTTCCTATCTAGTGACTTCGCATGTCTGATTTATCTTATTACAGAGCGTGGATAGCCCCCGGGACTGGTATCGCAGCATGTTTCAGCAGATCCACAGCAAGTTGCATGGTATGGCTGTGTTCAATTTGTGCATCGTACTTGTATCTGGCTCTGAAACCTGGAGCAGCGAATAATTCTTGAAATTGTACTCTTGGGGACATTTCCTCACAGTTATTGAGCAGCCTCTAGCGGTTACAACTGTACTGCGTTGTTGATTTGCAGCTGGTTTTGGGATTTGCCAAACACTTTTTAGAGCCCAAAAAGGAGCCCAAAAAGAGAGCTAGGCAGAATTAACATTCATTTCAATAGGGATTACTGTTATGCATGATTTCCTGTTTGCACAGTAAATTCAGGAACATATATCCTGCAAATATGAAGGTTGGATTGTTGTTATTATTGTTGTTGTTGTTGCTTGTTCCCTTCTTGTTCTCTCCACAAAGGAAACTCAAATATGCTTTAGGTACCCAAACAAAAGCAATAGGTCAAGTCCCCATTGGGGAGATTATAAATAAGGATTATTATTATTATTATTATTTCAATAGGAGTTACTATTATGCATTATTTCCTGTTTCCACAGTAAATACAGGAGCATATATCCTGCAGATATAGAGGTTGGACTGTTGTTGTGGTTGTTGTTGTTGCTTGTTCCCTGCTTGTTCTCTCCACAAAGGAAACTCAAATATGGCTTAGGTTCCCAAACAAAAGCAATAGGTCAAGTCGCCTTGTTGAATTCAAAAACAGCAAATTGCAGAGTCCATGGATAACTTTGATGCCTCACTCTCCGGATGCTCAAAATTTGGAGGCTGATGGAGAATTTGGGCTAGGCAAAACTATGGTTAGGTGGATAGCTCTCTCTCGGCATTACTTCGTGAATGAAGATTCTTAGGAAGGACTCATCCCACGCTTTTTACAAGTGCGTTGATGACTAAAAAGGCCAATCTGAGATAGGCAAGTTCGGTTGCAGAAAGCACAGCAGAAAGTCTCCTTGGGTGATGTTGTTTCCAAGTGGCGGTTCTTTCTGCGTTGTCGTTTCTCTTCGAGACCCATTCGGTGTGACTTCTCGAAAGAGGCCGCAGCATTGTGGATAGTGCGTCTCCATGCCTCCCGATGTGAGGCCAAGGTGGACCATTGTTGGCGATCAGTCTGGCCGAGTCTGAGATGCTGTTTCAGGGAGTCCTTATATCTCTTTTTGGGGGCGCCTCTCTTGCGCTGACCTGTGGCGAGTTCACCATAGAGTAGTATCTTTGGATGGCGGTGGTCCTCCATCCTAGAAACATGCCCTGCCAGGGCGGTCTAAGGTAATTTTAAATGGCAAGTGAACATTATTTTGGCGCCCCCAAAACATTATTTTGGGCCCCCCCCTCCGCGCATGCCCAGAAGCTCCTGTGCGCAGGCGCAGAAGCCTGTAAACACAGCACTTCCTATTCGGCACCCCCCCCTCCGCGCATGCCCAGAAGCTCCTGTGCGCAGGCGCAGAAGCCTGTAAACACAGCACTCCCTATTTGGCACGCAGGGAGGTTTGCTACGGCACGGCGTCGGAACGCACAAGGCCCAAAAGCGGAACATCGGCCGGAGGCTGTCTGGCGGGCGGGGAAATGCACCCTTTACCCAGATGGCGCCCCACACAGCGGCGTAGGACCGCCCTTGTGCCCTGCCCAGCGCAGCTGTGTTCTCAATAGCATGGCCTCAATGCTGGAGATCCCTGCTTGCTCAAGGACAGCAACATTAGTCACATAGTCGGTCCAGTGTATATTTAGGATTGTGCGAAGACAGCGCTGATGAAAGCGTTTGAGGAGTTGTAGGTGTTGGCGATAGGTGACCTATGTTTCAGACCCATAGAGGAGAATAGACAGTATGATAGCTCTGTACACACTGATTTTGGTGGATACCAGTACATGTGAAAAATATCTTGGAGCCCTTGTGGTCAGGAAGGTGGACATGAGCCAACAATGTGATGTGGTGGCAAAAAAAAGCCAATGGGATTTTGGCCTGCATCAATAGGAGTCTAGTATCTAGATTCAGGGAACTCATGCTGCCCCTCTGTTCCGCCTTGGTCAGACCACATCTGGAATCACACTGTGTCCAATTCTGGGCACCACAATTGAAGGGAGATGTTGACTAAGCTGGAATGTGTCCAGAGGATGGTGACTCAAAGGATTAAGGGTCTGGAGAACAAGCCCTATGAGGAGTGGTTTAAAGAGCTGGGTAGCCTGCAGAAGAGAAGGCAGAGAGGAGACATGATGAGGGCCATGGATAAAGAGGTGAGTGGAAGTCATAGGGAGGAGGGAGGAGGCTTATTTTCTTGATCCATGTCCCTCATCATGTCTCTTGGAAGAGATCTCGTGGGTATCCAGTCCAACTATCGAGGCTTCGCAACACCACTGTTTAGGTGGTTATACTACAGACTCTCAGCCTCCGACGGACATTAACATGCTAAGTATTGCTCGTTTGTATTATGTGTATGACTTGTATGTGATATGCTTTCGTTATTAGATATTTTCACACTTCTATTGTAGTTATTAAATTGATATTTCTGATATTTCATGCTTACTTGCTCGCTTTGCCACCAGATATAGTTGATAATATTTCCATTAGCTTCTATTAGTCCCCTAGTCAGTGTTTTGTAGTACTTAGGTACCCCAGCTTCTCTACGTCCAGGTAGTTAGTGTCATTTTGAGTCATTGTGGGAAACTTAAAGGGGGTTTCACCCAGCTTTCCAGCCCAGTCTGGTTCTTTTGCCACAGAAGCCCATGAAGGGCCATTTGTCAGAAAACATTACTGAAAGGCCCTCCAAACTGGTGAAACCTCCTGCCTGAACATCTCAATTCTTTTCCAGAACCAGAAGTGGACTGGGACTTCTCCTACAAAGCCAAAGGTGATTATTCTTTTTGCTTCTAAATGCACATCTGAGGAGCAGGCCCAGATTACCCATAAGGCCACCCTAGGCCTTGGCCTAGGGGTGCAAGTCGAGGGGGGCGCAGTTCACGGACCCAAAAAAATGTTGAAACAAAACCGCAACGCGCGGCATGGAGATGACTCTCTTTCGGGGAAGGGCAGGGGGAGAGCGCTGTGAGAGGGCGGGGGAGGAGGGAATCCCCCCCATCACCCCCGCCCCCTTGTCAAGGAAGGAGGGTGCGAAGAGGAGGAGGCAGTGGGAAGCACCCGGGGCCGCTGCCGGGCATGCGCGGCACCCAGGAACATGGCGGAGGAGGCAGAGGCGCTCGCGCCCTCCTGCCGCCCATGCCCGGCAGCGGCCTCGGGGGCAGGGCTTCCCTCCGCCTCTTCCTCCTTGCGCCCTCCTTCCTTGAGTCAAGGAAGGAGGGCGTGAGGAGGAGGAGAAGGCAGCGGAGGGAAGCCCCGCCCCCGGGGCCGCTGCCGGTGCGGTAGAGGTTGGTTAGGGGGCGTAATTCCAAAGTGTGGCCTAGGGCGCCAAAAGGGGTTAATTCGGGACTGCTGAGGAGCCGAGTGTTGTGGGAATACTGGGTTCCTGTGAGTTTTTCAGGCTCTATGGCCATGTTTCAGTAGCATTATCTCCTGATGTTTTGCCTGCATCTGTGACTGGCATTTTCAGAGATTCTCTTGGCAGTGAAGCACACACACACACACACGAGGTATGAATGAAAATTAATGCCTCCACCTTCTTTACTTGGGTTTGGATGGGAATATTTTAATAAATCAAAAAGCAGAAATAATACTTAGAATGTGCTCTTTAACTACCACTATTCACTTTTCCACATTCTTCTTCCTTCTTGGATTTTCTTCACGAAGATTCAGGAAGGACTCATCCCACGCTTTCTACAATTCGGAGGTTGGATGTGTCCTTCGAGCCTGTGCAATTGATTTTTCTGGTCAAGCGCAGCATGCACAGAACTGGCCTCACCCTTTAAACCAAAGGTTTGTCTGCCGGGGCCTAGCAAGCTTGGACGGTGGCAGCGAGGTCCTCAGGTCGTAGGTTTGGTTCGAGTTTCCTTCTCTATATGGTTGACCTTACAGGGTTAAATGAGCACCATCTGCCCAGGTTTGAAATTAGAGTTTTCCTTCTCCTAGGATGGTTGCCAAAAGGCTAGAGAGCCCATCCTTACCCTTTCCATATAATCACCAGACAATTGGATACATTTCTGCCAATAATGAACAAGTTTTCTGAAGCCATCACGGAAGAAGTCTTATTTACTTTACTTTACTTTATTTCTATTCCGTCCTTCTCACCCCGCAGGGGACTCAGGGCAGATTACAATGTACACATTACATTTAGACACACAAACACACAAGACAGACAGAGGCAATTTAACATCTGGACACCAGGGGGAGCTGTTGCACTCCTTCATTCTTCAGCGTGTTTCTGGAGATCTTTTTTGGCCTCGTAAATCAGTTAAATTTAGCCTCCCCACTAAGTGGTACCTTAATTTCCTACTTGACAGATGCAACTGTCTTTTGGGTTGCAAAGGTCAACAACAGGCTACGCAGTAGGTCAAGAGCCCACCTCGACCTGGCCAGGCCTCGAACTCATAACCTTCTGGTCAGTAGAGATCTTATGCAGCTGACACCCAGCCAGCTGTGCCACATTCCCGGTGCACTTTCATTTCAGGCATCAGCATCCTGGGTACCCATCGTGCACCGATCTTCCGATAGTCAAGCAAGGCAATAATGTGACCCACACGTTCTTGTGAAATGCCGATTATGCTTGAAATTTCTCTCTGAGTGATATGACGATTGTCCTGAATCAATCTGTCAACCTTTTGCTTGTGAAACTCGGTGGTTGCTGTCAGATGTTCCCATCTCAACACCTTACTTGCCCAACGACGCACAATACTCACATCAACACAATCACCATAAACAGCTTGCATTCTTTGATCAATCTCCTTTGGGGTGACACCTTCTGCTCTCAAGAATTCGTTGACTGCACGTTGCTTAAGTCGCATTGACCGACTGTCTGTACAGGGTTCCATACTTCACACTTTGACAACACAACCGTTCAATGCTAAGGCTTCCCACCAAAATGGAACTGTAGAGGAGAGTCTACTGAACAAGCCAGTACCTGCCGCATACCTGTACTGCCATCTGTTGAGGAGTTACGAAGGTGGACGCATTACTTTTCATTCAACTTGCGTACCTGTGGAATAGTGTCCAGGGTGGGAGAAGAGCCATTGTCTGTCTGAAGCAAGTTTGAAGGTTGCAATTAGCCAGCTTGAATTAGCATTTGAGTGGCCATTACCAAGGTTATTTGCACGGAGATAGTCTACAGAGGGACTACCTTTTAGGCATAATCCTCTTACCGCTGCTTTCATTGTATCCTATAATATTCCTTTTGACACATCCATTTCATTCAATCCCCAAATGTCTTGCCATTCAACTCTTATTCTATCCACAATATCTTGATAATTAGAGCCCCCGGTGGCGCAATGGGTTAAACCCTTGTGCTGGCAGGACTGATGACCAACAGGTTCAAATCCGGGTTGAGCGTGGATGAGCTCCCTCTGTCAGCTCCAGCTCCAGTTTTGGAGGAGAAGCTTAGCAGAGCAACTGCTGTTTTAACCTTGAAAAGTAATGATTTGATCTTTTCCAGATCACATGCACCCGAGATTCTTGAAAAATAGCCAGTCACCAACCCTGACATCAGGCAGTTTATATGGACAACAGAATGGCTTGGATTGGTAAGTATAGATTTATTTATAGCATTTATATTCTGCCCTTCTCATGCCAAACGGGACTCAGGGCAGATCACAGAACACATACACGGCAAACATTCAATGCCGTTAAACAGACAGGACAGACAACAGATAGAGGTATTATGTTGGCGTCCTGGAGGTTGTGCTCTTTGGCATCCTGGAGGCTGTGCTCGATTCCGGCCACAGGGGGTGCTGTTGCTCCATCCTCTATGACAGTGGTTCTCAACCTTCCTAATGCCGTGATCCCTTAATACAGTTCCTCATGTTGTGTTGACCCCCAACCATAACATTATTTTCGTTGCTACTCCATAACTGTAATTTTGCTACTGTTATGAATTGTAATGTAAATTTCTGATATGCAAGATGTATTTTCATTCACTGGACCACATTTGGCACAAATATCTGATACGCCCAGATTTGAATACTAGTGGGGTTGGTGGAGGGATTGATTTTGTCATTTGGGAGTTGTAGTTGCTGGGATTTATAGTTCACCTACATTCAAAGAGCATTCTGAACTCCACCAAGATGGAATTGAACCAATCTTGGCACACAGAACTCCCATGACCAACAGAAAATACTGGAAGGATTTGGTGGGCATCGACCTTGAGTTTTGGAGTTGTAGTTCACCTACATCCAGAGAGCACTGCCGACTCAAACAATGATGGATCATATCAAACTTGGCACGAATACTCAATATGTTCAAATGTGAACACTGGTGGAGTTTGGAGAAAATCAACCTTGACATTTGGGAGTTGTAGTTGTTGGAATTTCTCTACTCACATCTCACTGCTGCTCTCGAACTGCTTAGGTGGATAGTAAGGAGGGGTGTTCACCCTGACCCAGGCTTCGAACTAACCAGCTGTGCTAAAGCCCGCTGAAGCGGCAGAGGGGGAAAAGGAAGAGGCCCGAGGCTGTTAGGAATTGTGGGAGTTGGAGTCCAAAATACCTGGAGAGCCAAAGTTTGACTAGGTAGGCCTGGTATATACCGTGTTTCCCCGATAGTAAGACACCCCCGATTGTAAGATGAATTGGGGGTGTCAGGGGGGTCGGCTAATATAAGCCGTACCCCGAAAGTTAGACGTACCCCACCGCCATGCCGCCGCCGCCGCAACCGGCACAGGAAGGCACGCGCAGAAAGGTGCGCCGCGGAGGTGGGGCCGGTTGCGGCGGCGTGGTGGCGGCAGCAGTGTGGGCGTGGCGACGGGGTACGTCTTACTTTATATAAGACGTACCCCGAAAATAAGACGTAGTGGGACTTTTCGGGGGGAAAAGAAAGTAAGACGCTGTCTTACTTTCGGGGAAACACGGTAGAATAACACTCACATCCATATCACTTGTAGTTCACAGCTGTGACACTAGGAGGTGCTGTGGGACATGCCAGTTGAAAACTATTGGTACTACACAATTATAGTGCTATTATTCCTCTTTAGCTTCCATGGCAACATCCTACATCACATCCTGGGATTTGTAGGTTGCTGAGGTCTGAGAATTCTCTAGAACTGTAACTGTCCTGCCCTAAATGGTGAATGCTAGGACTCCATATAATGGGACCGTGATAGTTCATAATACTGTTGTGTTTGCACAGTGCGAATGGGCAGCGGACCTATCCTTTGATCCATCTCTTAGCTGCAAGCATCGAAACCGTTGAGTCTTGGGTGATGACAAATGATTGGGAAGTTTCCTTGTGTGGTATTTCGAACTTTGACCATTTCACAATACAAGCACTGTCTAATTGATGGGTTGTTGTGAGTTTTTATGAGCTGTCTGGCCATGCTCCAGAAGCATTATCTCCTGATGTTTCACCCACATCTATAGCAGGCATCCTCAGAGATTGTGAGGACTTTTGGAAACTAGGCAAGTGAGGTTTATATATCTGTGGAGTAAAGTCCAGCGTGGGAGAAAGTCTGTTTGAGGCAATTGTGAATGTAGCAACATTGATTAGCATTGAATGGCCTTGCAGCTTCAAAGCCTGTCTGCTTCCTGCCGGGGATCCTTTGTTGGGAGGTGTCAGCTGGTTGTTTCCTGTCTGGAATTCTCCTGTTTTTTTTAGTGTTGTTCTTTATTTACTTTCCTAATTTTAGAGGGTTTTAAAAAAATACTGGCAGCCAGATTTTGTTCATTTTCATGGTTTCCTCCTTTCTCCAAATGAAATACAATTGACCCCATCCCTCCAAGCATTCAGGAAAAAAGTAAAATCTTGGCTTTGGGACCAGGCCTTTCCACAATAGCACAATGCAGCACCTTGGACCAGAATTGGACTGGCAAGTTGACTGATGAGAATATGGCTTACTGTTTATTAATCTAGGTTTTGTGGACAGAATACTGTTTTAACTTAATTGCATGTTGATTAGATGTTTTAATTTTTAACTGTAACTATATAATGTCATGTGTTATGGTTTTATATTGTATATCGTGGCATCGAATTGCTGCCTTTCTAGCTGCTCTGAGTCCGTCCCCCACCCCGGGGGTGGGGGTTGAGAAGGGCGGGGTAGAAATACTGTAAATAATAATAATAATAATACACTTTATTTATATTCCGCTCTTCTCACCCCGAAGGGGACTCAGAGCGGATTATAGGTACACATACTACTTAGCAGACAATCCCTGCCGTTTTCCACATATACACATATAGACGAACAGAGGCAAACTCTGGCCACCAGGGGGAGCTGACGCACTCCTCATCTCTCAGTGTTCCCAGCGTCCCTTGTTGTTCCTTTCGCATTCTCAGCATTCCTGGAGTTCTTTAATGGCCTCATAATTCAGTCAAAATGTGCCTCCCCACTTAATGTGGTACCTTTATCTCCTACTTGACAGATGCAACTGTCTTTCGGGCTGCAAAGGTCGACAGCAGGCTACACTTAAAGGTCGAGCACCTACCTCGACCCAGGCAGGCCTCGAACTCATGACATATTAGTCAGAGAGATCTTATGCAGCTGACACTTAGCCAGCTGCACCACATTATTATAAATAATAATACATTTCTGTTGAAAGTGTCCACATGCTTGTGGATTTCAATGGTTTCTCTGTTTAGTCTGACTCTAAAATCAGGACAGTAAATAAATAAAGAACAACACCCAGAAAACAGTGGAATTCCAGACAGGAAACAATCAGGGCCAGATAACACTTCCCAACAAAGGATTCCCCCCGGCTTTGAAGCTGCAAGGCCATTCAGTGCTAATCAAGTTGGCCAATTGCAACATTCACACTTGCCTCCAACAGACAAGCATTCTTTCTCCCACTCTGGACATTCCACAGGTATATAAACCCCACTTGCCAAGTTTCCAACAGACCTCACAACCTCATAGATATGGGTGAAATGTCAGGAGAGAATGCTTCTGGAATATGGCCATACAGCCCACCGTGTAATTGATGTTGTGATCTATAAAAGACATAGAATATAGGGGAAATGAGGCATCCTGGGGAAATGGCATGGAGAGAAGAAGGTGAGGCGCAGCCTGAGTCCCTCCTACACTGAGAACCATCCTCAAGTTAGAGGATTATTGGAAGGAGGAAATAAGGGATCAATGACAGACCACACACAGCTCTTTCTCTTCCCTTGCAGGAGACCTTGGGACCCAAATGATGTTGTCGAGCCCAGGAGTATCTTTGATTACGAACCTGGGAAATCCTCCATCCTCAGTGATTCCACATCGGTAAGTAAGCAGCCCTTCCTGGCTTTGAATGCATAATCTATTATATAAAGGAGGTCCCGTCATCGAACGACTGACAGAGACAGAGAAACCATCTAACGCAGAGACACCAAACTTGGCAACATAAATAGGCCTCAGGCAAGGTAGGTTTTTAGCAAAGAAACTCCCCCCCCAAACCTAGAAGGCCTCCAAAACAATAATACAAAAAAACTACATTTCCCAGCATCCTCTGCGGCCGCCAACGAATCTCCCGGCCTCTACATTCTGACAACATGATTGGTTGCCAGTGAGGGAGTATTTGCATAACGCCTCTATTGGCCAGCCAACATGAACATTCCGACCCATAATAAACTGTCAGAGGAGGATAAGGCAAAGGCCTGAGGAAGTCACCAACACAAACACCCAATTCACTTCCCACATAACATTTAAACCCCTACAAATCACAAACCACGCCCAAAAATGGACAGTAAGGCTTCATTAACTTGATTTCCCTGACTAGGCCTCATTTAATGGGATGCTGTTTAAGCTCTGAATTGACAGTAAGGCTTCATTAACTTGATTTTCCCAACTAGGCCTCAGCTCATGGGACATTGTGTATGGCCTGAATTGACAGTAAGGCCTCATTAACTTGATTTTCCTGACTAGCCCTCAGCTCATGGGACATTGTATATGGCCTGAATTTACAGTAACCTACCTTGGCACACAGAGCCCCTATAACCCACGCTACATTCTACTGCAGTTTGGAG
The DNA here is from genome assembly GCA_030556195.1 of Anolis apletophallus. NCBI lineage: Eukaryota > Metazoa > Chordata > Lepidosauria > Squamata > Anolidae > Anolis > Anolis apletophallus. The sequence continues at coordinate 9,765,683 of JARBWK010000013.1, forward strand.
GAGGGTGGACCATGGATGATGGGATTTGATGTACCTCCATGGATTATGGGATTTGTAGTACTTTCAAACCCTTCATTCCCCACAGACCACTGTGGCCCAGAACCAAGACCGATAAAGACCCAACTTGGCACACAGTGCCCCCATCACCCACACTCCATCCAACTGCAGTTTAGAGGAGGGCACACCATGGATGATGGGATTTCAAGTACCTCCACTCACTTCCAAAGTACCCCACCCGCACAAGCATCAACCTCTACATCAACACAGCAGACGGAAAGACAAAAAACATTGTATATCCACAAGCTCTGCAGAATGCCAGCAACACCACACACCGACAACTCCACAGGACTTCAACATCCCACCCACCAGAACAACCCACAACGACACAGCCATGACCCCACCAAGACCATAAGTAACATCAATTCCAACCCTTACATACTCAGACCTTCTCGCATCTCCTAAATAGGGCACAGCAACACGTGCCAGGTACCGCTAGTATCTATCTATTTGAACTGATAATAAATTATATTATTATTTATTTATTTGCGTCATTTTTACCCTGCTTTCTCACTCCCCACAGGGAGACTCAGAGCGGCTAACAATGGCCACGATTCGATGCCGCAGTAAAATACAATATGATAAAAAGATAAAAACATACAGATACCATACCCTACACTTGAACCCAACCCAATGTGATGAACACAGTGGCTTAGCACATTTTAAGTGTAGCACTCAGTGGAATTTAGCAAATGTGACCAAAGTGGATAGACCGTAAGAGAAAACGTTTTAAGTCAAATCTGTGATTCATCAAATCTGAACGCTCAAAACTGCAAACGTGGAGGGATGGCTGTAGTCCCAGATTTTGTTAGTCAATAGAAGTGTAGTCAAGTGCCAGAACTGCAACACTTCCGGCCATCGGTGGGATCTAAGCAATTGTTTATTTCGGCTCATTGTGCTGAAACCGGAGCAACAAACACCGAACAATGCAGGCAACACCATATGGAGAATTACTTCCAGGAGTGGGAAATCCCCATCCTGATTTGAGCCAGAAGGTACAAGGCCGGATTCCTTAGTGCCCTCTTAATACCGCCATGTTTTAATTTGCCATTTATTACTTTTTCCAGCCGAAGAAGCCCCCTGAGGCATCTCCGTTCTGTCCCCGGCCGGCCTCCCCACCCATCGAGGTGAGTACTTGCCCGTGCCAAAGGATACAATTGCTTGTAACCTGTAGCCACGAAGCTGGGCCTGGATCTCAGCCAAGCATATGCTATAAGCCTCCATGGAGGTAATGGTTGGAAAGACCCCTCCAGCAAGACGAGTAATAGAACAGTCAGGGAGGGGATGGGGTGCTGGGTTCGAGTCCCTCCCTGCGGGGCTCTCCCAAGACGGATGGAGCGCAGCTGTGTTTACTGGCTTCCATGGAGCAGGGCTTTTTGTTATTTCCTCTCCCCTCCTCCTTCTCCGCCTTGAACGATGTCCCCCACGCCGTGGCTTTCCTGCCAAGAAATGTATGCTGTGCTTAGAAAGGGTCAGGATTCAGGGCCGGAGCGATGCTGCGGTCTGCAAATAGTTGGGCCACAAAGCTCCTTTTGTGCTAAAGTCAGGAGCGTGGGCATGGCCGCCCCTCCACATTTTGTGGATTTGATTTTAAAGGTTCTCTTTAGGAATATCTACGTCTTCCAGTCTAATCCTGGGTGCTAGAAACAATATCATACAAAAGCTGACTGGCACAACCCGGGAATTACAACCAGACACAGCGAAGACATCTGCCCTTGCAGTTTGCTTCTCTGCTGCTGAGTGTGCATGCCCAACGTGGAACACATCTCACCACGCTAAAACAGTGGATGTGGCTCTTAATGAGACATGTCGCATTGTCACAGGATTGCTGCACCCTACACCAGTGTTTCCCAACCAGTGTGCCGTGAGCAGTGCCGGCCTTTGCCATTCCGCCGAGTAAGCGGCCGCGTAGGGCGACGGGTCCTGGGAGGGGCGTTGCCGCCTGGGAGGGGCGCCGCCACGCTGGCCGCCCTGCCCCGCCCCTCCACCGCGCCTCCTACCCGGGAGCCAGTGCTGCCCGCACCTCTGTTGCCGGCGGTGCAGCCGGTGGTGCAGCTGCGCCGGACACACTCGCGTAGCTGTGCGTGACATCACCGCGCATGCGCAGCCACGCGTGATGCAGCCACGCAGCTGGGCTTGATGTCACCACGCATGCGCAGGCGCGCGTGACGCAGCCGTGCAGCTGCGTGTGGCACCGCCACGCGGCCGCCGCAGCGTCCAGCAGCCATGGGGGCGTAAAAATAAGTCTCACCTACCCCCCCGGGAGAGGTGAGACCGCCCCTGGCCGTGAGCGATCATCAGGTGTGCTGTGGGAAATTGGCACTCCCTCCTAGCAGCCCCCTCACAGGTTTCAAGAAACAAATTGAGCCTTTCCGCTTGAAAATGTTTTTTAAAAACTATTTTACTGGATTTTTCGAGAGTTGCCTCCTCCCCCAAAGGAACTGTTTATAACAGCTTCATGGCATCCATAGTTAACTGGAATCAAGTTTCACTCAGGGTGAAATTTCACAAAGGTTTGGAGAACAAACTTTATGAAGAGTGGCTTGAAGAGCTGGGCATGTTTAGCTTGAAGGCTGAGAGAAGACATGATAGCCATGTATAAATATGTGAGAGGACGTCATATATATGTTGTGTTCATCGATACAGGCCCAGGTTTCACACTGAGTGTATAAATACATTTAAAAACATATTAACTATATGTATTACTGTGTTAGAGTGTCATTTTGTGTCATTGTGGTTGGTGGTGTGCCCCAGGATTTTGTAAATGTAAAAAATGTGCCGTGGCTCAAAAAAGGTTGAAAAACACTGCCCTACACCACTGGAGAATTTATACTGTTTAGCTGGTATAGCACCACCTGGCATCCGCCACTTGGCATTGTACTAAATTTCCTTTGACCAGAAGCTGGCCACTTCAATTGCCACTGGTGTGGCTGTAAGGAGGTCCTCCATTGTGCATGTGGCAGGGCTCAGGCTGCATAGTAGTAAGTGGTCTGTGATTTGCTCTTCTCCACACTCGCATGTCATAGACTCCACTTCGTAAGGTTATCTCTGTAACTTGTGGAGCCAGAGTGCAGTCTGTTCAGTGCCTTCCAAGTTTATTTATTTATTTATTGTTCATTTTTATATACTGCTCCTCCCTGCAGGCTCGGGGCGGTTTACATAAAACAGCAGATTAAAATACAGATAAAACACTTTGTTATATAAAACACAAGGACATGGCCGGAGTTCTCCAGGAGAACTTAGATTGAAGGCCTGCTTAAAAAGGGTTATCTTGCAGGCCCTCCAGAAGGGGGCTAACTCCGTGATAGCCTGAACGTCATCTGGTAACGCGTTCCATAGCGTTGGTGCCACCACGGAGAAGGCTCGTTGTCTTGTCACTGAGAGGCGACAGGAACGAACTGATGGAATCATCAGAAGGTTTTGTTCTTCTGAGCGCAAAGATCTCAGGGGAACGTATGGGGTGAGGCGGTCCCTTGGGTACCCTGGCCCTAGACCATACAAGGCCTTAAAGGTCAAAACCAGCACCTTGAAAACAATCCGGTACTCTATTGGCAGCCAGTGCAATTGCTGTAGGATTGGTGTGATGTGCTCTCTCGCAGGTGCTCCCACCAGCAATCGAGCAGCAGCATTTTGCACCAGCTTGAGTTTCTGGGTTATCGACAAGGGAAGGCCAATGTAGAGGGTGTTACAGTAGTCTAGCCTCAAGATGACCGTCGCCTGGATCACCGTAGCTAGGGCATTCCTGGTTAGGTAAGGAGCCAGTCGCCTAGCCTGACGAAGATGGAAAAATACTGTCCTGCTAACCGTGGAGATCTGAGTCTCCATCAATAGCAGTGGGTCTAATTGAACCCCCAAGCTTTTTACCAAAGACGACGGGCTTAACCGCTCGCCATCCGTCACCCACCCATACCAGGACGACCCAGCCATAGGATCACTGTCTTCGATGGATTCACCTTCAACCGGCTGGTGCGCAGCCATCCAGTCACAGCTTGATACACAGAAGTTGCCCAGTCTTCTGTGTATCAAGGAGGGAGTCTCTCATCTGGTATCAGCCACTGATTGAGGTTCCAGGTTTTAGCCTGCCACTTTTGGACTCTTGCTTGCGGAGGCATTCTTGAGAGTCAGGACTGGACTAAGGTAATTTAAAATGGTAAGTGAACATTATTTTGGCGCCCCCTCGCTCTCTGGCCTCGTGGAGGGTGTGCATGCGTGCTGGGTGCGCATGCGTCCACGAGGCCGGAAACTGAGGAGGGTTTGGCAGCCGGGAGCAGAGGTCTCCGGCCTCGTGGAGCTGCTGCGGGCAGCTCTGGCCTGCTCGCGCCACATTTGGTGCAACGTGGGTGGGCTGCCTTCCACGGGGCCGGAGACTGAGAAGGAACATTTGGCGGCCCCCTGCGGGTGCGTAGTTTGCGTAACGGTAAGATCCGGCCCTGCTGTGAGTATCTTTGTAGATCTTAGGAAGCTATTTCTTGACTTAAAGCATTGACATGCTGGATGATATCTGAACAGAGGATAGGCCGGAGATGTCACTGCCTTGGTCCTTTCATTACAGGCTGCTTCTTCCCTATGGATGTCAGGTGGTGCAAAACCGGCTAAGCAGTATAATTTCTCCAGTGGTGTAGGGCGCAGACGTCCTGTGATAATGCGGCATGTCTCAGTAAAAGCCACAACCACTGTTTTAATGTGGTGAGATGCATTTTACACTGGGCATGCGTATTCAGCAGCTGCACAAGATCTCTACTGACCAGAAGGTCATGAGTTCGAGGCCTGCCCGGGTCAGGTGAGCGCTTGACCATTTGTGTAGCTCATTGTTGACCTTTGCAACCTGAAATACAGTTGCATCTGTCAAGTAGGAAATTTAGGTACCATTTTGTGGCAAGGCTAATTGAACTGATTTACGATGCCATAAAATATCCAGGAAGTATGCAAAGAATGAAGGAGTGCGACAGCTCCCCCTGGTGGCCAGAAGCTGGAATGCTAAATAGCCTTGTCTTGTCTTACATGTTTGTATGTCAAAGGGCATTGAATGTTTGCCTGTATATGTGCATTGTGATCCGCCCTGAGTCCCCTGCGGGGTGAGAAGGGCGGAATATAAACGATATAAATAAATAATAAATAAATGGGCTTCCAATAATAATAATAATAATGTATTTATTACCAGCCTTTCTTTACAGCTCCTTACAGATTTTGCCAGGCCTCAATGCTACAAAATCCTGGGAGTTGTTGTTTGAGGCACCAGCACCATTTATCAGAGAAGGCGATATGCCTTGTATAAACTGTAACTCCCAGGACTCCATACTATTTGAAGCAGAGAGAACATATTTCTAGGAATCTGTGCATCCTCCAATGCAATCCCATGGTCAGGATCCAGCAGAAGTTGACTTTTAGAGTTCAGCTGGAAGACTTCGAAATTCCCAGGGAGATGTTCACATGCATGTCCGGATTACCCATAAGGCCAACATAGGCCATGGCCTTGGGGCATGGCCTTCTGTCTCTCGCTCTCTGGGCTGCGGCGTGGCCTTCGCATTGATCCATTGATTTGCCTGCAGGCCTCTGGCTGGCCTGACCTCCTGGCTCCCGGGGAAGCCATCTGCATGGCGACTCGCCCGGCTCCCGCGGCGGCAGACTGTAAATTCCTGCAGCCAGAGCCGAGCGGCAGAGCCCTGGAGAGGGCGGTGGGAGGGAGGGGAGAAGGAGGAGAAGGAGGCTACTATGAGGAAAGAAAGAAAGTAAAGAAGGGCGGGAGGGAGGGAGGGAGGAAGAGGGGAGAGAAAGGGCGTTGCTTGGGTGGACCTCTCCCAGGTCCCCAGCACAAGACCACACCAATGCAGGCTCGCTCCTGCGCTCTCGGACCAAACCGGGGCGGGCTGCTTGGCCAAAGGGAACCGCGGGAGGGAGGGAAGGATCAAGGCCAGGGTCTGGCTCTCCTGCCTTCGGGAGCAGCCAAACAAAAGCCGCACAAACCCAAACCTGAATCCTCCCTTGGTCTGCGGGAGGGTGCTCTCTCTCTCTCTCTCTCTCTCTCTCTTGTGCGCGCCTTTGGAGTGAGTTTGCACCCACTGTGCTCTCCCCAAGCCTCCTGAGGAGACCTTCAGAGCACAGCGGAGCTTTCCAGCCGGTGGGAATGGGGACCTTGGAGGTGGCGGGATGGTGCCTACTTGCCTTTCTCTTCTGCTCCGGAGGCACCGTGGCGAAAGCCAGCCAAGTGTGGGTCTGAGTGGTGTGGTTGGGGGGTGGGGGTGGTAGAGGTTGGCTTAAAGGGGGTGTAATTCCAAAGTGTGGCCTAGGGTGAAAAAAGGTGTTAATCCGGGCCTGTTCACATGTGCATTAAAATTGTTTTTTAAATTTGTGTTTCTTTCACTTTCATAGGGATCCTGTGCCTTTAACCTAGGCATGGGCAAACTTCCGCCCTCCAGGTGTTTTGGGCTTCAACTCCCACAATTCCTAACAGCCTTAGGCCCATTTCTTTTCTCACTCAGCCACTTATGGCTCAATGCTATGGCTCAATACTATGGAATCCTGGGAGTTGTGTAACCTCTCTGTGTGGCATTGATTGCATCCTGATGCAGGGCATGCTGTCATGTATTACACACCTATTCTGTGATATTTGTGTGACTTGCTGCTACATCATGCTTCTCTCTTGATTCACCCAATTCATGAAATCATTCACTTTCAGGACTTACTGGAGAAGGAGCTACAGCAGCTCAGCGAGGAGTTGGACAAAGACATCAAAGCCATTGAAAGCCGGCAGCTGGCCCGCCAGGTAAACTTCATTTGTTTCTTTTTCAACCGTTTACAAAGAGATTTGGGAATAATAATAATAATAAACTAGTGGGTTGCTGGGTGTTTTCCGGGTTGCATGGTCATGTTCTAGAAGCATTCTCTCCTGATGTTTTGCCCACATCTATGGCAGCCATCCTCAGAGGTTGTGCGGTCTGTTGGGAATAAGGCAAGTGGGGTTTATATATCTGTGGAATGTCCAGGGTGGGAGAGAGAACTCTTGTCAGTTTGAGGCTAGTGTGAATGTTGCAATTAGCCACCTTAATTATTTATTTACTTTATTTATTTACTTTATTTATATTCCGCTCTTCTCACCCCGAAGGGGACTCAGAGCGGATTACAGGTACACATACTTGCAGACAATCCCTGCAGTTACATACGACATATAGACGAACAGAAGCAAACTTCTGGCCACCAGGTGGAGCTGACACACTCCTAATCTCTCAGCGTTTTCCAGCGTCCCTTGTTGTTCCTTCCGCATTCTTCAGCGATTCCTGGAGTTCTTAATGGCCTCATAAATCAGTCAAAATTTGCCTCCCCACTTAATGTGGTACCTTTATCTCCTACTTGACAAATGCAACTGTGTCTTTTGGGCTGCAAAGGTCGACAGCAGGCTACACTTAAGGTCGAGCACCCATCCTTCCTTCCTTTTTGTCTTTTTTCCTTCCCTCTTTTGTCTCTCTTTCTCCCTTCCTCCATTCCCTTCCAAACATTCAGCCTTCCTTCCTTCTCTCTTCCCAACCTCATTCCCTTACTCCCATCTTTCCCTTCCATCTCCTTTTGTCTTCCCTTCCTCCTTCCCTCCTTCCCTCTTTTTCCTTACATGCTTCCCTTCCACCTTTTCCTCCATCCTTCCTCATCTCTTTCTTCCCTCTTTCTCCTTCCTTCCTTCTCTTTTGTCTTTCCTTCTGTAAACGATTGCGAACGCCGCCGACAGCTAGCGTCGAGCACCGTTGGATTTAAACTCGCCACTGACCACTGCCACCAAGGCTTTTCTTCTCTTTAACTTGCTGCCACCATTTATCCTGTCTTGACCACAAGATGTGAGGATCTTTATTAATAAACAACTTCCACAGATGTTGTGTTGAAAGTGTTTAACAATTTATTCACAAACGGGTATAATGCTTGGTTGGTTTCAGACTCCGAAGAGGTATACACTTGAAGTTCCAAACAATTTAACACTGGGGTATAACTTCCCCTGACACAGTTACACAGGTACCAGCAGTTCTATTACTTAACTGCTTACTCAGGTAAATAACCGACTTTGGCTTTACCTACTGGGTTACTCTCAACCCTAACTAGGACCAAACCTGTCCTCTACTTGGATTTTCCTAATCCCACACAGAACTGAACTGCACACTTGCAGCTCTAACAGACAGCTTGCTCTTCACCAACTGCCAAATCCCAACTGTCATTTCAAACTGCGAACATTCCAAAGCCTGAGTGGCCTTCGTTGTCATGGCAACAGCTTCTGTTTGAGGCTTGCTGCCGCGAACATTCTACTGCCTACTCTCTGTGGCTTTTAAAGACTGCCCTTTTAAAACACATGTGAATAACATATAACATATGCATTAACACATAAATAACCCACCTCATCACACCTTCCTTCTCTCTTTCCTTTATCTTTCCCTTCTTTCATTCCATCCAGCCTTCTCTTTCCCCCCTTCTCTTTTTCCTTCTTCCACCCTTCCCTTCCACCCTTTCATCCTTCCCTCTTGTCTTTTTTCCTTCCCTCTTTTGTCTCTCATTCCTTCTTTCCCTCTTTCTCCTTCCCTCCTTCCTTTCCTCCCTTTCGTCCTTCCTTTCTTCTCTCTCTCTTTCTTTCCTTCCTTCTTCTCTCTTTCCTTCCTTCTTCCCTTCTTCACTTCCACCAGGAAGTGCTAGCATGCAGGCCCTCAAGTTAGAAAGTTTGCCCTTGCCTGGTGTATTGATCAGGATCAATAGACCTGGTGTATTGATCCCCAGGTCTATTGATCCTGATCAATTGCAATGGATGATTTTTCTGCCCTAACTAAAAACACTATGTAACGAAATTGGAAACATTTTCTATTCCTGGCTTGAAAGTATTATTTCCTGTTTAATTGTGAGGCACTTTGAAAGGAGTTGTTCTACCCCAGAAAGAAACATTGTGGCTGCCAATGTTGAATTGGTTGAGACTCAATGATGAAGATATTCATTGAAAAACCATAGCAAAATGTGCTAAATAGCAGGTTGTTCTACAAATATAAAGTTTTGGCAGTTTAATAAACTTTCCCCATGTATTCGTGGGTGGAATCACTTGGTTGTTGTGAGTTTTCCGGACTGTATGGCCATGTTCCAGAAGCATTCTCTCCTTACGTTTTACCTGGGGGAATCCTTTGTTGGGAGATGATTAGCTGGCCCTGATTGTTTCTTGTCTGGAATTCCCCTGTTTTTGAGTGTTGTTCTTCATTTATTTATTTATTTATTTATTTACGACATCTCACCCCAAAGGGGATTCAGACCGGCTTACAAGTAAACTGTAAATACAATCTATCTATCTATGTATATAATAAAAGTCAGTGTTTGCGGAGGGCGGGAGGTGCGGAGGAATATGTGCCAGCTTTTCGATTGGCTGCCACTGTGGGATTGTTTGTATAAAGGACTCTGATTGGCCAGCCGCAGAACTCCAACACTCTAAGGCACCAGACAGAGGGCATTGGTTGCCACTGAGAGACAATTTGCATAAATGACTCTGATTGGCCAGCAAAACAGAATGCAACTGAATGCTTGAGTTAGCCAAATGACAGTGTTTTTTCCATTTGAAATGGAATGTTCATTTTCTCGGAGGTGCGGAGATGCCAAGGAATATGTGACAGTGTTTCAATAGGTTGCCACTAAGGGAATTTTTGCATAAAGGACTCTGATTGGCCAGCCTCAGCACTCCAACATTCCACGGCCCCAGACAGAGGGGATTGGTTGCCACTGAAATGGTATTTGCATAAAGGACTCCAATTGGCCATCCACATTCCAACATTCTAAGGTGATGCAGAGGGAAAAGGAAAGGCCTCAGGCAGTCAGACACTGCGGCCCACAGCAGTGATGGATCAGGACCAAACCTGGCACACAGGGGTCCAATGGCCCACTTCACAACGCGACCCTCACCCAATGACCACTACAGACCAAAATTAGCACACAGAGCCCCCTTGACCCACTCTACACCCTAGTGCTGTTGCAAGGAGGATAGACCATGGCCAATGGGACTTGCAGTGCCTTCACTAAGTTCCTGAGACCACTGCAATCCACATAAACATCTAATAGGAACCAACCTTGGCACACAATGCCTTCCTCAAATAACCCGGGCACCACCGGGTCCCCAAGCTAGTATATTATATTATCGCCATAGCACAATATTATATATTACATTGTACTATAACATTTTACTGTAATATTATTAGTAATATTACATGTAATATAAATATATATAATTATAATATCATAGCATTATATTGTATTACATTGTATTGCATATATAATATATACAATATATTATATTATAACATACTATATTATTAGCATAATACTAATACATCATTAATAATATTAGTATTATATAATATTATATTGTTGTTGGGGGAGGAGTTTTGATGCCGCAGGAGACAAGATGGAACTGCCTTCTCTGCTCCCTGTAGGAAATAAAGACAATTCCAGACAAGAAACAACCAGCCTGCTAATCACCTCCCAACAAAGGATTCCCCCAGGCAGTAAGAAGCCATACCTTGAAACTGCTAAGCCATTAAATGCCAATCAAGGTGGCCAATTGCAATATCCACACCTACCTCAAGCAGACAAGAGTTCTTTCTTCCGCCATGGACATTCCACCGATATATAAATCCCATTTTCCTAGTTTCCAACAGACCTTGCAACCTCTGAGGATGCCTGCCACAGATGTGGGTGAAACGTCAGGAGAGAATGCTACCAGAACATGGGCATACAGCCCAGAAAACTCACAACAGCCCAACTTTCCCTATGTTTGCATGATAGAACCAATTGGGAAATGGCATTTATAACCCAGGAACAAAAATTACATAGCGTTACATAGTGAAATGAGGTCCCATCATCCACTTTGGATCATTGAGGCTCCATCATCCACTCTGGAAACTGCACTATATGGTCAGTGTGTGCAGTTCAAAACTGTCTAGGCGGGACATGGGTGTCTTTGAATGTAAACTGTCCCAATTGGTTACTGTTGACAAATCTGGTGTCTTTAAAAAAGGAAGTTTTATCCAAGTGAGTGGAAAGCAGGAGGGCTTTAGGACCCAGCGGCGGCGCCAGCAGAGCCTGGGCTCCTTGGCTGCTTTCCATCCACCCCTCTTTCCTTCCTTCTCCTCCTCTTTTCCTCTTCTCTTCTTCTCTCTGCAGGTTTTGGGCTCCTCCTGTCCTTCTTCTCCTGCTTTTACTGCTCGGAGGTGAGTAAAGATACAGCAATTTGGGGGGATGGAGGACACACTGCAGAATTGTACCACTTTGACACTGCTTTGACAGCTCTAGCTCCAGATAGGAATCCTCTCTATGGGTTTTGTAAGCCTGCAACAATGTATAGCATTGGACAGTAGAGTTAAAGTGGTGTCAAACTGCATTCATTCCAGGTTATATGACAATGAAGACCAGGCATGGGCAAACTTGGGCCTTCCAGATGTTTTGCACTCCAACTCCCACAATTCCAGGTGTTTTGGACTCCCAACTCCCACCATTCCAGGTGTTTTGGACTCCAATTCCCACAATTCCAGGTGTTTTGGACTCCATTTCCCATAATTCCAGTTGTTTTGGACTCCAACTCCCACAATTCCAGGTGTTTTGGACTCCAACTCCCACAAATTCCAGGTGTTTTGGACTCCAACTCCCACAATTCCAGGCGTTTTGGACCCCAATTCTCACAATTCCAGGTGTTTGGACTCCAACTCCCACAATTCCAGTTGTTTTGGACTCCAATTCCCACAATCCCAGGTGTTTTGGACTCCAATTCCCACAACCCCAGGTGTTTTGGACTCCAACTCCCACAATCCCAGGTGTTTTGGACTCCAACTCCCACAATTCCAGGTGTTTTGGACTCCAACTCCCACAATTCCAGGTGTTTTGGTCCCCGACTCCCACAATTCCAGGTGTTTTGGACTCCAACTCCCATAATTCCAGGCGTTTTGGACTCCCAACTCCCACAATTCCAGGATCTTTTGGACTCCAACTCCCATAATTCCAGGTGTTTGGGCCCCCCAACTCCCAGCATTCCAGGTGTTTTGGACTCCAACTCCCACCATTCCAAGTGTTTTGGACTCCAACCCCCACCATTCCAGGTGTTTTGGACTCCAACTCCCACCATTCCTAACAGCCTCAGGCCCTTTCCTTTTCCCCCTCAGCCGCTTAAGCGGCTGAGGGGGAAAAGGAAGGGGCCTGAGGCTGTTAGGAATGGTGGGAGTTGGAGTCCAAAACATCTGAAAGGCCCAAACTTGCCCATGCCTGGTCTACACTGTAGTATCAATGCAGTTTGACACCACTGTCGTGACTCAATGCTATGGCTTCATCAGAGTTGCAATTTGCACCATATCTTTAACCTTGTTTGCCGAATAGTGCTGGTTCTTCACCCAACTATATATAACTCACCACTCCATAGCATTGGGCCAAGTGGCGTCGAACTGTGTTAAGTCTACAGTGTAGATGCCACAAGCGATAGCCGATGCTGATGATGTCCCACTTTGCTCCCGATTGTTCTTGGCTCTTTTTGTGGAATGTTTGGCATTCTAGTTCAGCACCAGAGCTCTCCAGCTGAGAATTGCAAACAACTCTCCCGAAATGCGCAATCCTTGCATTCCATATGATGCCGCCATGGCATTCGGAGTGGATTCATAGTGCTGCAAAAATGTCGGGTGAAAGGACCCTTAGATAAGGGGGGGGGGGGACCGTAGAGGCGCCTTCCCTCCTCTCTTTAGGTCTGGGTGAAAGAAACAAAAACAACAATAGGTGTCCGCGTGGAGTTTAATAATCCGAATGAAGAGGAAAAAATTCTGATTTTTGCCAAGCCGGTCCCATGACCCCTTTGCCCCATTGCAAGAATCATCTGATGTGCTTGGCATAAATCAGTGTGGCACTTTTTTTGCCCGGAGCGGCTTGGCATGAGAGAGGGATTTATGTCTTTAACTTATTTGAGTTCCCTTTGGGGAGATAAAATTTGGTAATAATTATTATTTATTTATTTTATTTACGACATTTATATGCCACCCTTCTCACCCCGAAGGGGACTCAGAGCAGCTTACAAGTAAAATGTAAATACAATATCTATCTATCTATTTATCTATGTATATAATAAAAGTCAGTGTTTGCGGCAGTGGGTGGTGCGGAGGGAGGAATATGTGAAAGCGTTTCGATTGGCTGCCACTATGGAATTATTTGCGTAAAGGGCTCTGATTGACCAGCCTCAGAACTCCAACATTCTACGGGCCCAGACAGATGGGATTGGTTGCCACTGAAATGGTATTTGCATAAATGACTCCGATTGGCCAACCACATTCCAACATTCTAAAGTGACTCAGAGGGAAAAGGAAATGCCTCAGGCAGTCAGCCACTGAGGGAGCTGGATCATGGCCAATGGGAGTTGCAGTACCTTCACTAAGTTTCTGAGACCACTGCAAGCCACATAAACATCTAATAGGAACCAACCTTGGCACACAATGCCTTACTCAAATAACCCGGGCACCGCCGAGTCCCCAAGCTAGTATTATAATATTGCCATAGCACAATATTAAAATTATATATTACATTGTACTACAACATTATACTGCAATATTATTTATTTATGTATTTATTTCACGATATTTATATGCCACCCTTCTCATCCCGAAGGCGACTCAGAGCAGCTTACATGTAAAATGTAAATGCAGTATATTATATTATTGCCATAGCACAATATTAAAATTATATATTACATTGTACTATAACATTATACTGTAATTTTATTTATTTATTTATTTCACAATATTTATATGCCCCCACTTCTCAACCCCGAAGGGGACTCAAAGTGGCTCACAAGCAAAATGCAAATAAAATTAACTATAGTTATTGCCACAGTACAACATCAATATTACATAGCACATTGTACTATAACAATATCACATTGAACTATACAAATACAATAAACTATATTATTGCCACAGTACAACATCAATATTGCATAGCACATTGTCTCTCTGCATTAGTTCACGAACGAAGATTCCTAGGAAGGACTCGTCCCACACTTTATACAAGCGCGTTGATGACTAAAAAGGCCAATCTGAGATAGGCAAGTTCGGTTGCAGAAAGCACAGCAGAAAGTCTCCTTGGGTGATATTGTTTCCAAGTTGCGGTTCTTTCTGCGTTGTCATTTCTCTTCGAGACCCATCCGGCGTGTCTTCTCGAAAGAGGCCGCAGCATTGTGGATAGTGCGTCTCCATGCCTCCCGATGTGAGGCCAGGGTGGACCATTGTTGGTGATCAATCTGGCCGAGCCTGACATGTTGTTTCAGGGTGTCCTTATATCTCTTTTTGGGGACGCCTCTCTTGCGCTGACCCGTGGCGAGTTCACATTAGAGTAGTATCATTGGAAGGTGGTGGTCCTCCATCCTAGAGACGTGCCCTGCCCAGCGCAGCTGTGCTCTCAATAGCATGGCCTCAATGGTGGTGATCCCTGCTTGCTCAAGGACAGCAACATTCGTCACATAGTCGGTCCAGTGTATATTTAGGATTGTGCGAATACATCGCTGATGAAAGCGTTCAAGGAGTCGTAGGCGTTGGCGATAGGTGACCCATGTTTCAGACTCATATAGGAGAATAGACAGCACGATAGCTCTGTACACACTGATTTTTGTGCTTCGCCTCAGGTGCTTGTTGCTCCAGACTCTTTTGTGAAGCCTTCCAAATACACTATATGCCTTTGCTAATCTGTGATCTATCTCTTTGTCAATCTTGGCATCTGAAGAGATGATGCTTCACGGGTAGGTGAACTGCTGAACGGACTTAAGCACAGATTTGCCTATGCTGACATGGGGATGATGGTGTTCTTCCTGTGGTGCGGGCTGGTAGAGGACTTCCGTTTTCTTCAGGCTGACTTCCAGCTCAAACAGCTCTGCAGCTGCTGCAAAGCAGGATGTTAAGCGCTGCAGGGCTGCTTCTGAATGGGCGGCAAGGGCAGCATCGTCAGCATTGTACTATAACAATATCACATTGAGCTATACAAATACAATAAACTATATTATTGCCGCAGTACAACATCAATATTACATATCACATTGTACTATAACAATATCACATTGAACTATACAAATACAATAAACTATAATTATTGCCGCAGTACAACATCAGTATTACATATCACATTGTACTATAACAATATCACATTGAGCTATACAAATACAATAAACTATATTATTGCCGCAGTACAACATCAATATTACATATCACATTGTACTATAACAATATCACATTGAACTATACAAATACAATAAACTATAATTATTGCCGCAGTACAACATCAGTATTACATATCACATTGTACTATAACAATATCACATTGAACTATACAAATACAATAAACTATAATTATTGCCACAGGACAACATCAATATTATATATCACATTGTACTATAACAATATCACATTGAACTATACAAATACAATAAACTATAATTATTGCCACAGCACAACATTAATATTACATATCACATTGTACTATAACAATATCATATTGAACTATAACAATTATATTGCAATATTATTAGTAATATTGCATGTAACACAAAATATATAGTTATAGTATATTATTATTATTATTAGTGGTAATATATTGAATTACATTACAACATTATCAATATTATATGTATACACAATATATTATACCATACTATATTATACTATATTATTATACATGTAATATAAAATATATAATTATAATATCATATTATTAGTAGTAGTATTATATTGTATTGGACCTTCCAGGTGTTAACTTTCAAGGCCTTGTATGGTCTGGGGCCGCTGTATCTGAGGGACCGTCTCTTCCCCTACCAACCCCAGAGGTCACTTCGTTCCGAAGTACCGACCTTCAAAGCAATCCCTCTCACATTGACCCGGCGCAGAGCCTTTTCTGTAGTGGCGCCGTCAATATGGAACACTCTTCCCAGTGATGTACGGGCCATGCAGGACCTTCTCTCCTTCCGCAAGGCCTGCAAGACTCACCTTTTCCGGCTAGCCTTTGATTGCTAGGCCAGAAATCTCTTTTAAGCCAGTTTAATATGTATGCTTTTACCTTTGTGTGTTTTACCTGATTGTTTGCCACTCCGAGCCCTCGGGGAGTGGCGGCGTACAAGTCCAAATAATAATAAAAATAAATATAATACAGTTCAAAGCAGATAATCTTGGTTTTATATGGCAGTGTAGGATGGGCCGAGGATGGATAGAGGGTGACGATGACTGAATCAGATGTCTCCAAAATTAAAAAAAAGAAGATTACATCTCTTTTTCTGGAAGAATCACAGGCTTGCCATTTCCCCTCTTCAGCTCCTTCTCGTCTTTTCCTGTAAGGAAGGTGCTGTCTCTTTAAAAAGCATAAACTCCTAAGAAAGTTAAACTTCAGCCGAAGGGTTGTTGCTTGCCAGTTTCTGGTTGCCGCCTCCATGGTTCCTGCCTAGGGGCCCAGGGCAGGGATGAGGGTTTGCAGAAAGGAAACGCCGAGCGGATGCTTTCGAAGGGGAGAAGGTGAAGCAAACATCTCGGAGGTCAAGGCTTCCCTCTCCCTTTGCTTCACTTCTATATCCTTTGCATGATTTCCTCCTCCAAAACAACTGGAAAACTTAAAGAGTCTTGGAATCAGAAGGATAGGAATTGTGGAAGCGTATCAAAGGTTGGGAGTGGTTAGGTCTATCTGTAATTGGTTAACCCAGGAGGTGATTCTCCCCAATGCTTCCTCTACTACATCAGTGTTTTTCGACCTTTTTTGAGCCGCGGCACATTTTTTACATTTACAAAATCCTGGGGCACACCACCAACCAAAATGACACGAAATGACACTCTAACACAGTAATACATATAGTTAGTATGTTTTTAAATGTATTTATACACTCAGTGTGAAACCTGGACCTGTTTCGATGAACACAACATAGATATCCTGGCAGGGATGGCAGAAAGACACAAACTTCCCACACAGAACTCCCATAACCAAGAGAAAATGCTATAAGAGTTTGGTGGGCATTGACCTTGAGTTTTGGAGTTGTGGTTCACCTATATCCAGAGAGCACTGTGGACTCAAACAATGTTGGATCAGGACCAAACTTGGCATGAATACTCAATATGCCCAAATGTGAACACAGATGGAGTTTGGGGAAAATAGACCTTGACATTTGGGAGTTACAGTTTCTGGGATTTATAGTTAACACACAATCAAAGAGCATCCTGAACTCTTGCAACAATGGAATTGAACCAAACTTGGCATATTGAACTCTCATTACCAACAGAAAATACTGAAAGGGTTTGCTTGGGAATTGACCTTGAGTTTGGAAGTTGTAGTTCACCTACACCCAGAGAGCACTGTGGACTCAAACAATGTTATGGTATGTTGTTGTTTGTTTTCTATCAAGAATCACAGTGTTGGAAGGAAGCTCACCACTTGAAGGTCCCTAAAACAGGCATGGGAAAACTTCGGCCCTCTGGGTGCTTTGGACTTCAACTCCCACCATTCCTAACAGCCTGAGGCCCTTTCCTGCTTAAGTGGCTGAGGGGGGAAAGGAGAAGGGCCTGAGGCTGCTAGGAATGGTGGGAGTTGGAGTCCAAAACACCTGGAAGGTCCAAGTTTGCCCATGCCAGCTTTTGACAGAGACCCCTTCCTCCCCCTTCCCCTTCGCACTCTTTCTTCCCCCTCCTGCCGAACACGTTTTCTTCTCCACTCGGGCTCCCTTCTTCCCAGCCTTGCTCAGCTTCGTGATCCGTGCGGGCGCTACTGCGCAGACTCACCCCACGTCTTCCTCCTCCCTCCCCTCCTGAACACCCTCATGCTGCCCCCTCGGATCAAAATAGCGGCAGAAGTGGCAGCGTGAGCAAAGCGAGGCAAAGTGAGCAGAGTGAGGCTGGGAAGAAGGGAGCCCGAGTGGGGAGGAAAACGTGTTCGGCAGGAGGGGGAAGAAAGGGTATTGGAGGTTCCAATTTCCCACAGCACACCTGATGATCGCTCACGGCACACTAGTGTGCCGCGGCACACTGGTTGGGAAACACTGATCTAGGGCGCCTGCGTAGTCCGCCTAATGGACGAACCGGCACTGCTCAGAAGCCTGTGATGGAAGCAAACTGGGACTCACAAGGTGCATCATCACCTTCAGCTACCACTCGTTGCATCTGCATTGTAGACTTAATGCTACGGAATCCTGAGAGTTGCAGTTGGGCGGGGAACCAGCACTCTTTGGCAAAGAAGGCTAAATACCTTGTGCAACTGCAACTCTGATCAGTCCATAGCATTGAGCCACAACAGTGGTGTCAAACTGCATTAATACAATAGCATGGACAAAATGCACATCTCTGCCTTCCTTTTGTGCTTAAGTGGCTGAGGGGGAAAAGAAAGGGGCCTGAGGCTATTAGGAATGGTGGGAGTCAAAGTCCAAAACACCTGGAGGGCCGAAGTTTGCCCATGCCTGGTGTAGATACACCCTAAGTGTTTAAACCTGGGGCCAAAATGAGGTCAGTTATCAGTCAGTTCAGTAAGTAGACTGACTGTCATAGTAGAATCAATGTTTGGATAGTTATTTACACACATTGTTTGCATAGGTATTACACACATTGCTTTCCAGACTTGTCTCCTTCTCATCCGCTCAACTAACTGTGCGTTCCCTTTCTGTACTTTCTTGTTGTCGAAATGACCAGCCCATTGGTGAGCCTTGGGGCCTCTCCTTCTACTGGACAAAGCCTTCCTGGAACCCAGTCGCATACACTGGCCAGCCCGAAGATGGAGAAAGGAAGCCCCGGCCTCCCCAGGGGAAACTGGAGCAGCTCCCCACCCAGGAATGGTATGGCTCTGGATTTCCAACTGCACAAATAGGAGTGGTTTCCCCCCTCTGGCCTTTCTTGGCCTGGAAAAAGAGAAATTAAATGTCACTATATGCGTCACCAGAGGGATAATCTATGCATACTAAGCCCATCTATGAATGGTTATTAGAGGTGCATCTACACCAGGCATGGGCAAACTTTGGCCCTCCAGGTGTTTTGGGCTTCAACTGTGGGAGTTAAAGTCCAAAACACCTGGAGGGCCGAAGTTTGCCCATGCCTGATCTATACTGTGGAATAAATGCACTTTGACGCCACTGTAATTGTTATAGTTCAACATACATATGCGGCAAACATTCATTACCGTTTTATACACAACTAGACAGACAATTATACATAGATCGAGACTTTCTCCATCTTTCTGGCCACAGGGCGGGGGTGGGGTGATGGTAATAAATAATAGTAGTAGTAATAATAATAAAAATAATGTAATTGTTAACTTCCTTGAGTCCCTGTGGGGGGAAAGGTGGAGTAGAAATGATGAACGGTGATGGTAATAAATAGTAATAGTAGTAGTAGTAGTAATAATAATAATAATAATGTCATTGTTATCTTCCTTGAGTCTCTATGGGGGGAAAGGTAGAGTAGAAATGATGATGATGATGGTGATATTCTCCTTGATTCCCTATCGAGAGAAAGGTGGAGTAAAAGTAAAGATGATGATGAGTATGTGTATATTTCCCTAGAGCAGTGTTTTTCAACTTTTTTTGAGCCGTGGCACATTTTTTACATTTACAAAATCCTGGGGCACACCACCAACCAAAATGACACAAAACGACACTCTAACACAGTAATACATATAGTTAATATGTTTAAAAATGTATTTATACACTCAGTGTGAAACCTGGGCTTGTTTCGATGAGCAAAACATATATATGACTTCCTCTCACATATTTATACATGGCTATCATGTCTTCTCTCAGCCTTCTCTTCTTCAGGTTAAACATGCCCAGCTCTTCAAGCCGCTCCTCATAGAGCTTGTTCTCCAGACCTTTGTGAAATTTCACCCTGAGTGAAACTTACTTCCAGTTAACTATGGATGTCATGAAGCTGTTATAAACAGTTCCTTAGGGGGGGGGGGGCAACTCTCGAAAAATCCAGTAAAATAGTAAAAAAAAAACCCAAAACATTTCCAAGCGGAGAGGCTCAATTTGTTTCTTGGAAGCCTGTGAGGGGGCTGCTAGGAGTGGGAAGAGTGCCAATTTCCCATGGCACACCTGATGATCGCTCACGACACACTAGTGTGCCACGGCACACTGGTTGGGAAACACTGCCCCAGAGTCAGAATTTAGACATATACTTCCCCATCTGTATTCCAAAACAGTTGGGTCTTAAGAACCGAATGTATGTGGCTTTTCAGAATTTTTGAATCTACTTAGAGACACAGCAGTCTGTGCTAGCATGGAAAATAAAACTCACCCCTTTGCCACAATATTACCCTGACTTGAGTGTGATTAGCTAATACTAACTGTTCACAAGAAGCAGCTAAGTCAACAAACATCTGGTCCAAAAATCTAACTAATATTGGAAGCCTGGTAAGTTTCCTTCTGGTTCCTATCAGGAGGAATGGGGGTCTTCACCCTAAAACCTTACCCTTAAATCATGTAGACCTTGATTAGAGATACTCCGCACATGGTCAGAGGCAATAACCGCCAGCTAGCTCACATATGACACAGTGCAGCTTGTTAGTAAGGCTTTTGTATGGCTTTAATGGTGCATTCATTTAGTTCTCTTGCCGTATTTTTGACCGAAACTTTGACATTTGAGAATGCACAAAAGTAATATTCTATTCCAGGTTTCGGCAGTGACTGCGAGAGCATTTGCAGAATTAAAATTTGTGCGCCAACTGCGCCCATACCTTGGGAAGTCTGACTTGGCCACGGTAGTCCACGCTCTGGTTACATCCCGTATAGCAGGGCTGCCCAGGAAGTCGATTGCGATTGACCAGTTGATTGCGAGGCTGAAGGAGGTTGATTGCAGCCGGATGGGGCGCTTCTGCTCTGCGCACGCGCACCTTCCGCCCACGCGCACCGTCCACGTTTGCTTCTGGACGAGAGAGAAGCAGGGCGCTCCTCTCTCTCGCCGGCAGCGGAGGCTCCAGGGTTGCTTCCGGACGAGAGAGAGGCAGGCGGAGTGTGAGGCGGGGCCTCCGGAGGCCCCGCCTCCTCCCCAGCTTCAGCTCTACCAGCAGCTTCTCCAGCCTTGAGGAGGGCAGGGCCAAGCCAGCCTTGTGCTAGCTATGCCACCATTGGCTTGGCACTGGCATCCTCAAGCCTGGAGGAACTGCTGGTAGAGCTGAAGCCAGAGGGGGGCAGAGCCACGCCGCGCCAAGCCCCACCCCCTCCCCCAGCTTCAGCTCTACCAGCAGCTTCTCCAGCCTTGAGGAGGTAGGTAGATCTTTCTTACTTGGTTTTATTATATTATTTCGGCAGTTTACCCCGCTCTTCTCAACCCCCGGAGGGGGACTCAGAGAGGCTCAGTAGCTCACATGCTGAAAAAGTGAGGGCACCCCTACTGTATTGATTACTGCAATGCTCTCTACGTGGGGTTGCCTTTGAAGACTGTTCGGAAGCTCCAAATGGTTCAAAGGGCAGCAGCCAGATTGTTAACAGGAGCGATGCTCAGGGAGCATACAACTCCACTGTTGCGCCAGCTCCACTGGCTGCCAGTCTGCTACTAAGCACAATTCAAAGTGCTGGCCTTGGCCTATAAAGCCCTAATCAGTTCTGGCCCTACTTATCTGTCCGAACGTATCTCTCCTTACGAACTATCTAGAAACTTAAGATGTTCTGGGGAGGCCCTGCTCTTGGTCCTGCCATCCTCACGGGTGCGTCTGGCGAGGACGAGAGACAGGGCCTTCTCAGCGGTGGCCCCCCGGCTATGGAATGCCCTCCCCAGGAACATTAGATCGGCCACCACCCTCTTAACATTTCGTAAGAAAGTAAAAACTTGGTTATTTGAGCAGGCGTTTCCAAACGCAGTGTAGTTTGACCTCTGACCTTGGAATGGCTGGATAACGCGAGTAGACAATACACTGGTAAGGAAGTGCGGAGGAGTTACGGTTGCGATTTTGTGATTTTGTCCTTGTGATTTTGACATCCGGTTGTATACTGTTTTTTTATTTATATGTATGTATTTTTTGTGTTATTGCTGATGTCTTTTTATTTTAATTTATTGTCATTTGTTGTTTGGGCTTGGCCTCATGTGAGCCACCCCGAGTCACCATTAATCTGTTTTTATATTGTTATGGGCACTGAATAGTACTGTTTGTAAACCAGTACTATTCAGTACTGGTTTCACCCATGGGCTGAGAATTTATTTATTTATTTATTTAAAACGTTTCTACCTCGGCCTTCTCACCACCGAAGAGGGACTCAGACCGGCAAACAGCAAGTATTCAATGCTAACAATTAAAATCTAAAAACATCATAAATTTACAATAAAATGTACAATAAAATACAATACAATAAATACATTTTAAAAGCCTTTCGCCAAAGTAAAATCAAGTCCAACTTCATACATATATTTGGTCTGTAACAAGTGTTTAGCGACTTTAGTCGCTTCGCTATCTCCTCCTTCATTCTGTGAAAGCCTCATTGCACAGCCACATTTGTCCACAGCCGGGGGGCTACCACAGAAAAGGCCCTGTCCCTCGTCCCCACCAGACGCGCCTTTCGCAGGTGGTGGGACTGAGATCAGGGCCTCTCCAGACGATCTTAGCACTCTTGACGGTTCATAGGGAAGAATATGTTCGGACAGGTAAACTGGGAGAATACGTTTGGACAGGTAAACTGGGCCGGAACCGTATAGGGTTTTGTAGGTCAACACCAGCACTTTGCATTGTGCTCGGAAGCTAATTGGCAGCCAGTGGAGCTGGCACAACAGGGGAGTTGTGCGCTCCCTGTACCCCGCTCCCCATTAGTAGTCTGCCTGCTGCGCGCTGGACTAATTGCAGCTTCCGGGCAGTCTTCAGAGGCAACCCCACGTAGAGAGTGTTGCAATAGTCTATACGGGATGTAACCAGAGCGTGGACCACCAACGGCTTCATGTATATGTTGAACAACATAGGGGACAGCACTGAACTCTGCGGGACCCCACAGTACAAGGCCATGGGGCTGAGCAGGAGTTCCCTAGCAACACCTTCTGGGACCAACCCTCGAGGAAGGACTGGAGCCACTGCAAAGCAGTACCTCCGAGGCCCATTCCTGCAAGGCGTCTCAGAAGGATACAGTGGTCGATGGTATCGAAGGCTGATGAGAGGTCCAGCAGAACCAACAGGGACACAGTCCCCCTGTCGAGTTCCCGGCGTAGATCATCCACTAAGGCGACCAAGGCTGTCTCAGTGCCATGTCCCAGACTAAAGCCAGACTGCGCCGGATCCAGATAATCAGCGTCTACCAAGAATTCTTGGAGTTGCGAGGGCACCACACTTTCCAGGACTTTGCCCAAATAGGGGAAATTGGAAACTGGCCGATAGTTGATGAATTTCCAATGGAATGGCAATATAAAAATGAAGTAAGTAAATAAATAAATAAATAAGTTCCCAGAGTATATTAAAGCTATCAGATATTTAAATCACGGGGGAAGATAGATTTCTGTGGCTCAAGAGTTTTCTAAACCGTCACCTTGTGTGCAACTATAGAATGAATGCAGTTTGACACCACTTGAACTTGACTCAGTGCTGTGGAATCCTGGGAGATGTAGTTTTATAAGGTCTTTAGCCTTCTTTGTTGGGGGGTCCCTCCAAACTACAACTCCCATCATTCCACAGCATTAAGCCTGGGCAGTTCAAGTGGTGTCAAACTGCATTCATGCTACCATGTAGAGTTTCACGGAGGCAGAAAAGGTTTGCTCGCGCTATATTTTGCACTTCTGTTTGTTAATGACCTGTGTTGTTTGTATGTAATCTGTTAGGACTGGCAGCCGCTTCTTCCCACTTTCTGAGATCTAGCTTTGAAAACTGGCTTTTGGGATTGTGTCCTGGCTTAAGTTAAACCCTGCTTTTCTTTCCGCATGACTCATTCCTCCGCGGCTCTTCCAGGAGACGTGAGCATTTCTTCCTTTTTGTGGGAAATGCCTTTTTCCCCCAAACCATTCCCTTTCTGTCTCAATTCTTTGCACAGATCCGCTGAGGCTCGTTGGCCAGAATTTCCTTTTTGAGTCTACAGATGTTTTCCTGGATAGTTCCCCAAAGAAAGATGAGAAGAAGGTAAGAAGTCACT
Organism: Anolis apletophallus; assembly: GCA_030556195.1. Classification (NCBI taxonomy): domain Eukaryota; kingdom Metazoa; phylum Chordata; class Lepidosauria; order Squamata; family Anolidae; genus Anolis; species Anolis apletophallus. The sequence continues at coordinate 9,789,807 of JARBWK010000013.1, forward strand.
TCCTCCCAAGAGGAGGCAAAGAGCACCATTTGGGGTGCATCTACTCCAGGGGTCGGGAACCTTTTTGATTCAGAGAGCCATGAAAGCAAAATATTTGGAAATTTATTTCAGTGAGAGCCATATAATATATAATATATATTTTAAGATTGAATTCAACTAAATGTGAGTATATACGTACATACTATGAGAAAATGATTCCCCCGGCAGAATGACGGGACACTTCAGACCTGGCTCTGCAAAAGGCACGCTCAGGACTCTGGGATTGAAGAGAAGACGGAAGGAAGGAAGGAAGGAAGGAAGGAAGGAAGGAAGGAAGGAAGGAAGGGGGAAAGAAAGACAGACAGACAGACAGACAGACAGAGGAAATAAAGGAGGGAGGATGAGAGGAAGAAAGAAAAGACGAACGAACTATGGAAAAGGAAGAAAAGAAAAGCAGGAGAGAGACAAGGACGGGAAAAGAAAGAAAGAAATGGGAAGGGAGGAAAGGAAAGGGTGGGGAAAAAGGAAAGGGAGTGAGGAAAAAGTAAAATAATGAAGGGAAAAGAAGAAAAGAAAGAAAGGGAGAGAGGAAAGTGAAAGGGAAAGGAAGGAGAAGGAAAGGAAGACTTGGGGGAAAGAATAGAAGAGGAAGGAAGGAAGAGGGAGGGAGAATGGAGGAAAGAAGGGAGAGGGAGGGAAAAGGAAGGAGAGAAGGAGAAGGAAAGGGTGAAGGGGAGAAAGGAAGGAAGGAAGGAAGGAAGGAAGGGGAGAATGGAGGAAAGAAGGGAGAGGGAGGGAAAAGGAAGGAGAGAAGGAGAAGGAAAGGGTGAAGGGGAGAAAGGAAGGAAGGAAGGAAGGAAGGAAGGAAGGGAAGGAAGGGGAAGAATGGAGAATGTGTCACTTCTCCCTGCTGCATGCTGGGAAACCAAGGCCCGGGCTGCTCTAGAGAGCCAGATGCAATCATGAAAAGAGCCACATCTGGCTCCTGAGCCATAGGTTCCCTACCCCTGGTCTACACTGTAGCATTAATGCAGTTTGGCACCGCTTTAACTGCCATGGCTTAATGCCATGGAATCATGCGAGTTGCAGTTTGGCGAGGCACTGGCACTAATACTCTTTGGCAGAGAAGGCTAAAGACCTTGTAAAACTACAACTCCCATGAGTCAATGTTATTGAGTCATGGGGGTTGTCCAAACTGCAAGTCCCAGGATTCTATAGTTAAAGTGGAATAATAGCACTATAACAGTGTTTCCCAACTTGGAGTTTGGGACCCCTGGGGGGTTGCAAGTGATTTCAGAGGTGTGGCCAAAGACCATCAGACCTGCCTGGGTCGGGGTGAGCTCTCGACCAATTTGTGTAGCTTGTTGTCGACCTTTGCAACCCGAAAGACATTTGCATCTGTCGCCCTGAGTCCTCCTTCGGGGGATGAGAAGGGCGGGGTAAAAGTACTGCAAATAAATAATAAATAAGTAGGAAATTTAGGTACCACTTTGTGGGGAGACTAATTTAACTGATTTATGAGGCCATAAAATCTCCAGGAAGTATGCAAAGAATGAAGGAATGTGACAGCTCCCCCTGGTGGCCAGAATCTGAAATGTTAAATAGCCTCTGGTGTCTGTCTGTGTTGTGTGTCTTATGGCATTGAGTGTTTGCCTGTATATGTACATTGTAATCCGCCCTGAGTCCCCTGTAGGGTGAGAAGGGCGGAATAGAAATGATGTAAATAAATAAATAAATAACAGTATATTTCTGATGGTCATAGAAACCCCTTTGGCAGAGAAGGCTAAAGATCTCTCCATCTGTCCGTCTCTTCCTTTTTGGAAACAGACAGCAAATTCTCCCACCAAAAGCCCTCCTTCTGCTCTCTGGAGGTAGGTGAACTACAACTCCAAAACTCAAGGTCAATGCCCACCAAACCCTTCCAGTATTTTCCGTTGCTCATGGGAGTTCTGTGAGCCAAGTTTGATTCGATTCCATCTTTGGTGGAGTTCGGAATGATCTTTGATTTTAGGTGAACTATAAATCCCAACAACTACAACTCCCTAATGACAAAATCAGTCCCCGTCCCAACCCCACCAGTGTTCACATTTGGGCGTATCGGATATCAGGTCCAGTGAATGAAAATACATCCAGCATATCAGATATTTACATTACGATTCATACCAGTAACAACATTAGTTATGCAGTAGCAACGGAAATAATTTTAAGGTTGGGGGTCATGACAACATGAGGAACTGTATTAAGGGGTCACGGCATTAGGAAGGTTGAGAAACACTGTTCTAACTGAAAGGTTGGTGGTTTGAATCCGGGGAGCAGGGTGAGCTCCTGCTTTTAGGCCCAGCTTCTTCCAACCTAGCAGTTCGAACACATGCAAATGTGAGTAGACCAATAGGTGCCGCTTCTGCAGGAAGGTAACAGCACTCCATGCAGCCATGCTGGCCACATGACCATGGAGGTGTTTACAGACAACGCCGGCTCTTCGGCTTAGAGCAGCACCAACCCCCAGAGTCAGACTAGACTAGACTTAATGTCAGGGGAAACCTTTACCTAATAGAATCAATAAAATATGGGAATAGCCATTGATTAAGATTAAGATCCATACAATCAATTTAACCTTCAACTTTTGGGCATAAGTTGAAGAAATCTTTGCCCCAATTAAAGGCTTGATCATGTGATTGTGCAAAAGGTTTATCTTCCACCTCCATATATGTTTAACATTGAAGACAACCACATTCCAGTACCTTTTTACTGAAGCGTGTAACAGGTCATGTTCATACAAACGCTTTCGGTGAGGAAATCATTAACTGGCTTTAACTTAACAAGTGAGCAAATTATTCCTTTTGAGAATGCCACAGATGCCTACTTTGGTGTGAACTATATATAACAGTGTTTCTCAAACTTCCTAATGCCACGACCCCTTAATACAATTCCTCATGATCTCCCAACTGTAACATTGTTTTTGTTGCTACTTCATAATTGTAATTTTGCTACTGTTATGAATCGTAATGTAAATATACATCCTGCACATCAGAAAATACATCCTGATGTGCAGGATGTATTTTCACTCACTGGACCAAATTTGGCACAAGTCCCCAATATGCCCAAATTTGAATACTGGTGTAGTTGGGGGTGGGTTGATTGTGTCACTTGGGAGTTGTAGTTTCTGGGATTTATAGTTCACCTACAATCAAAAAAATATTCTTGTGGTGAAGTCATATTTCTTTATTACAGTTGTTAAATATGGTTGATATTTATATAGATGTATATATGTTGAAGGAGTAAAAACTTGGCAAACCCTAAAGGGTTAATGAAGATATTAGCGTGCAGAACCTCCAAGGGGTTTCTGTTACCGTGGAAACAGGAGGCGGAGCCTGCAACTGGCCTTAGAATCTTTGAATTCAAACTTTAGCAGTTGGCAGTTGACAGCTAAAGTCGAAGGAGAGAGGGTGTGTGGAGAGTTAGAGAGTCTGTTTTAGCCAGCTGTCAGCGGGCTTAAAAAAAGACTTGGACTCTACTCTGAGAGAGAGTAGAAGAAAAGCTGTGTTTGAACTGCTAGGAAAGCAGTTGGGTTTAAGGACGAGCAGTTAGTGTAAAGGCTGCTGAGCTATTGGTTCTGGGAGTGCAGCTATCAAGTATCAAGTTGTTTCTCCATAGTTATCAAGTTGTTTCTTCATAGTTAGTGTATTGTAACCTTAAGATACGTGCCTCCAAGAAGATACCGTAACCACCTAAGCTTTGAACTCTGAAACCTCCACGCTTAGAGCACTGTTTGAATAAACTTTACAGTTCTTTAACTAAGGTATTTCCTTGTGTAGTTCTTTCACACACAAGCCTCTAAATTTAAAACAACTTTTTCCTAGTGGGTAGCCAAGTATAGTGAATGGTGGCAGCGAAAGTTAACAAATAGTGTCAGTGGGAGTTTGTGTTAGTGGGATACCCTGCCCTGACACAGTAATCGGAAGGTCAGTGGGAAAGCTGACCTGTGTGAATACTTATCACATTATATAGTGGCAGCAAGTGGAATTACAAGAAGTCTCTATATAAATTGGTGGTACGGGTGGAATAAGAAAACTACCCGGCCACAGTTAAAAGGGTAATATAGAGAGTCCTTACAATTCTAAACCCCACCAACGATGGAATTGAAGCAAACTTGGCACACAGAACTCCATGACCAACAGAAAATACTGGAAGGGTTTGGTTGAGATTGACCTTGAGTTTCGGAGTTGTAGTTCACCTACATTCGGAGAGCACTGTGGACTCAATGATGGATCTGGACCAAACTTGGCACAAATACTCAATATGCCCGGATGTGAACACTGCTGGAGTTTCAGGAAAGTAGACCTTGACAATTGTAATTGCTGGGATTTATAGTTAACCTCCAATCAAAGAGCACTCTGAACCCAGACCACAATGGATCTGCACCAAGCTTGGCACACTACCAACATGGCCAACATTTAATAATGCTGTGGGGGCTGTTCTGTAATTCTGGGAATTGTAGTTCACCAACACCAGAAAGGAAGAGAAAGATAGGCAGAGAGATCTTCGGCCTTCTCTGCCAAAGGGGTTCCTAAGACCATCAGAAATGGGTCTTTAGCAACCCCTCTTAACCCCCCCCCCCCCAATGACTCTTCCAGGTTGAGAAACACTGATATATAATTTTTTTTCAGAACTGTGTTCTGAGTCCCATGTATGTATGATTATTTTTTTCCGGAAGTGAGGCCCAGTGGAAGAGAATTCTAGATGATTCTCCTAGGAATGTGTTCAGCGCAAATCTTCTGTTACTAGGAATGTATATTCATGCATAACTAGCACATGAATGGTGTCAAAGGTAAAGAGGCGAATGAGCCGCAAAAATGCCTTGAGATCTTTGTTCTTGTTGATCTGGATCCCGTTTCCCTTCTTAGGCAGGCGGATCTTGTTCCTTCAAGGCATTCCGAGATCCAAGCGAAGAGTTTTCAATCTTCTGTTGTCCTTTGTTTAGTGCCTTGTTTTCTTTCTGGAGCTGTTCTGGCCACTTGCCCAGGTTTCCCTTTAAAAGGCTGTGGTTTTGAATTAAATATCTGAAGGGCACGTCTCGTTTTTTTAAACCCCGTTTTCTCCTTTTTTCCAGATGAAAGCAGCTCGACTCAGATTTGATTTCCAGGCAGAGTCACCAAAGTAAGTAACATGCACTGTCCTTCATTTAATTCAATGCTGTGGGTTTGAGGGTGCATCTGCACTGGGGAATTAATGCAGTTTCATGCTACTTTCCCCTTTGTTTACATGTGTTCTCCTTTGCAAAGAAACTACTCCACTTATCTCACCCTGAGTTTTTAACATTTTATATTTGTGCATGCGGCCCGCCTTGTCATTTGTGATTTTAGATATCTATTTGTATATTGTTCTTTATTTATATGTATGTATTTCCATTGTGTTTACTGTTGATGTTTTGATTTTTTTGTTTTGTTGAAATTTGTTGTCTGGGCTTGGCCTCATGTGAGCCGCCCCGAGTCCCCATCGGGGAGATGGTGGCGGGGTATAAATAAAGTTTATTATGTATTATTACTTGAACTGCCATGACTTAGTGCTGCGGAATTATGGGAGTTGTCATTTGACAAGGTCTTTAGTCTCCTCTGCCTCACCAAATTACCAGTCCCAGGATTCCAGAGCATTGAGCCATGGCAGTTCAAGTGATGTCAAACTGCATTAATTCTGCAGTGTAGATGCACTCAGAGAAATGAATGCACACAGACTACGTTATCATCAGCATATTCGGTTTCTATAACAGACCTTGTTGTGGCCTTGGTTTTGGCTTTCAGTCTGCTCAGGTTAAATAGCTTGCCATCTGTCAGATAGACAATTTCCACTCTGGTAGAAGCTTCCCATCAAAAATATGAAGTATCATTTTGATATCATACTTTGATCGTATCATGAGATGGCATGACTCATTAGAAAAGATCATAATACTTGTTAACGAAAGTCAGTAGAAAACGAAGAGCATATTACAGGTGGTTAGACCCAATCCGAAAAACAACAGTGACTCAGCCAGCATCCAGGTGATGTGTACAAATAGAGCGAGTGGTTTTATTTAGGGGATACAGATGCCTTCTTGCATTTCCCAATGGCTTTTGCCGTTCCTGATGAGACTCTGTCCTTTGACTTCTACAGGGAATTGACCTTGCAGAAAGGTGACATTGTCTACATCCACAAGGAAGTGGACAAAAACTGGCTGGAAGGAGAGCATCATGGCCGGGTGGGCATTTTCCCTGCCAACCATATTGAGGTAAGCATGCTTTGGTTTCTCCTTGGAGTTTGCAAGACATGAGCAGGGCAGCTGAAGGTAGGGCAGCATGGAAGCATTCATTCAGACATAGCAGGGGTTCCCAACTAGTGGTCTGTGGACCCGCAAGAACTAAAATAGGGTTCACCAAACACTTAAAAACAGGCCCGGATTAACACCTTTTTGCGCCCTAGGCCACACTTTGGAATTATGCCCCGTTTAAGCCAACCTATACCCCCCCCCCCCCACACACCACTCAGACCCACACTTGGCTGGCTTTCGCCATGGTGCCTCCATCCCGCCACCTCCAAGGTCCCCATTCCCACTGGTTGGAAAGCTCCGCTGTGCTCTGAAGGTCTCCTCGGGAGGCTTGGGGAGAGCACAGTGGGTGCAAACTTGCTCCAAAGGCGTGCACGAGAGAGAGAGAGAGAGAGAGAGAGAGAGAGAGAGAGAGAGAGAGAGAGAGATGTCCGCTTGACGTGCGCTCCCGCAGAGTGAGGGAGGATTCAGGTTGGGGTTTGTGCGGCTTTTGTTCGGCTGCTCCCGAAGGCAGGAGAGCCAGACCTTGGCCTTGATCCTTCCCTCCCTCCCGCGGCTCCCTTTGGCCAAGCAGCCCACCCCGGTTTGGTCTGAGAGCGCAGGAGCGAGCCTGGGTTGGTGTGGTCTTGTGTTGGGGACCTGGGAGAGGTCCACCCAAGCAACACTCTTTTTCTCCCCTCTTCCTCGCTCCCTCTCTTCCTTCTTTACTTTCTTTCTTTCCTCGTAGTTGCCTCCTTCTCCTCCTTCTCCCCTTCCTCCCACCGCCCTCTCCCAGACTCTGCCGCTCGGCTCTGGCTGCAGGAATTTACAGTCTGCCGCCGGGGGAGCCGGGCGAGTCGCCATGGAGACAGCTTCCCCGGGAGCCAGGAGGTCAGGCCAGCCAGAGACCTGCGGGCAAATCAATGCATCAATGCAAGGGCCCCGCCGCAGTCCAGAGAGCGAGAGACAGAGGGGACGGAGCAGAGACTTTACCGGGAGAAGGAGTGAGGAGGGGCATGAGAAAGGGGGAAAGAGGGGCGCGGACCAGTTTTTTTGGTCCGTGATCTGCCCCCACCCCCCACCCCTCTCGGCTTACGCTCCTAGGCCCTGGCCTAGGTTGGCCTTATGTGTAATCCGGGCATGATTAAAAAATTAAACCATTTTAATGAATTTGTTGCTACATGGGCGGCGCTGGCAAGTAGGACGTTGGGCGAGCGCAGGAGGCCAGAGGGAGGGCAAGCCAGCGACGTCACGTGTCATGCTACCCAGTATCAGCCAGTCACACGCATTCTTTTGTTTTGCTCGGCTGTGTCAATAATTCTGTTTTGCTGTTTAGTGATTCGATGCCTCCAGTATTTTTAAAGACCATGAGTCCTCAATATCCATATTAATTTTTGACTTATTCAATTGATTAATTTTTTTATTTACTGTATTTATATTCTGCCCTTCTCACCCCGTAGTGGACTCATATACATGGCAAACATTTAATGCCATAGACCAGGGGTCAGGAACCTTTTTGAGCCATGAAAGCAAAATATTTGGAAATTTATTTCAGTGAGAGCCATATAATATATATTATATATTTTAAGACTGAATTCAACTAAATGTGAGTATATACGTACATACGATGAGAAAAGGATTCCCCCGGCAGAATGACGGGACACTTCAGACCTGGCTCTGCAAAAGGCATGCTCAGGACTCTGGGAAGGAAGAGAAGATGGAAGGAAGGAAGGAAGGAAGGAAGGAAGGAAGGGGGAAAGAAAGAAGAAATAAAGGAGGGAGGGGAAGAAAGAAAAGAAGAACGAACTATGGAAAAGGAAGAAAAGAAAAGCAGGAGGGGGACAAGGAGGGGAAAAGAAAGAAGGAAATAGGAAGGGAGGAAAGCAAAGGGTGGGGAAAAGAAAGGAAAGGGAGTGAAGAAAAAGTAAAATAATGGAGGGAAAAGAAGAAAATAAAGAAGGGGAGAGAGGGGGAAGTGAAAAGAAAGGAAGGAGAAGGAAAGGAAGACTTGGGGGAAAAGAATAGAAGATGAAGGAAGGAAGAGGGAGGGAGAATGGAGGAAAGAAGGAAGGAGACAAGGAGAAGGAAAGGGTGAAGGTGGAGAAAGGAAGGAAGGAAGGAAGGAAGGAAGGAAGGGGGAGAATGGAGGAAAGAAGGAAGGGGAGAGAGGGAGGAAAAGGAAGGAGAGAAGGAGAAGGAAAGGGTGAAGGGGAGAAAAGAAGGAATAGGAAAGAAGAAAGAGGGAGAATGGGGGAAAGAAAGAAGGGGAGACAGGGAGGGAAAATGAAGGAGAGAAGGAGAAGGAAAGGGGGAGGAAGGAAGGGGAAGGAAGGAAGGAAGGGGAAGGAAGGAAGGAAGGAAGAGGGAGAGCCAGATGCAACCATGAAAAGAGCCACATCTGGCTCCCGAGCCGTAGGTTCCCTACCCCTGCCATAGACATACAACATATATAGACAGACACAGAGGCATTTTAACATTCCAGCTTTCCATCTTCATGAGGGTATGTTCGATTCCGGCCACAGGAGGAGCTGTCGCTTCACCATCCACTTGTGACACTGAGTCCTTGACAAATTACTTCCTCATTCTTCTGCATGCTGCTGGAAGGTTTTATGGTGTCGTAAATTAGTTAAATTAGCCTCCCTGCATAAAGCGGTACCTAAATTTCCTCCTTGACAGATGCAACTACCTTTCAGGCTGCATAGGTCAACAGTAAACTAATCGGGAGCTTACTATGAATTTCTCATGTAAGCGCCCCAAGTCCCTTCAGGGAGATGGTGGCGGGGTATAAATAAAGTTTTTTAAAAAAAATATTATTATTACTATTACTCTTGATTCATTTTACTATTAAGTTTAATGGATCCCCCAGTAGCGCAGTAGGTTAAACCACTGAGCTGCTGACCTTGCTGGCCGAAAGGTCGGCGGTTCGAATCTGGGGAGCGGGGTGAGCTCACACTATTAGCCCCAGCTTCTGGTAAACTGGTAGTTTGAAAACATTTAAATGTGAGTAGATCAGTAGGTACCGTTTCTGCAGGAAGTTAATGGCCCTTCATGCAATCATGCTGGCCACATGACCTTGGAGGTGTCTTCGGACAACGCCAGCTCTTAGGCTTAGAAATAGGGATAAGCACCAACCCCCAGAGTAGGACACAACAAGACTCAATGTCATGGGAAAACTTTTACCTTTACTATTAAGTTTAATGAATATGTTAAAATGTTTTATTAAAGTTTATTTTTAGAAAAAACACAATTTATTTTTCTTGAACCTTGCGGTTCCTGCTAACAACAAAAACAACAACAAAAACCAGAGTACTCCCTGATCAAAAAGAGATTGGGAACCATTGATACCGCCCCATGGTGGCACAGCAGGTTAGAATACTGAGCTGTTGAACTTGCTGATCAAAAGATTGGCAGTTCAAATATGGGGAGGGGTGAGCTCCTGCTGTTAGCCCCAGCTTCTGCCAACCTAGCAGTTTGAAAACATGCAAGTGTGAGTAGATCAATAGGTATTGCATCTGCGGGAAGGTAACACTGCTCCATGCAGTCATGCTGGCCACATGACTTTGGAGGTGTCTTCGGACAACACCGGCTCTTCAGCTCAGAAATGGAGATGAGCATCAACCCCCAGAGTCGGACACAACTAGACCTAATGTCAGGGGAAATCTCCAATACGTGCTGTTGTTTCTTTTTTTGCAACAGGTCCTGTCTCCGAATGAAATCCCCAAGCCTATCAAGTCCCCCACCATCCAGGTCCTGGAGTACGGAGAGGCCGTGGCACAGTACAACTTCAAAGGGGGGCTGCCTGTGGAGCTGGCATTTCGGAAGGTACCCAAAATAAATGGAAAGCCAAGAACTGGGGAGGCCAAGAATTTGGTTCCGGTTCTGAAATGGATTCCGTCTCAGGATGGGGCCTGTGACAAAGGGCTTCGTGGCTGGAATCACTGAGTTGCTGTGAGTTTTCCGGGCTGTATGGCCATGTTCCAGAAGCATTCTCTCCTGGCATTTTGCCCACATCTATGGCAGGCATCCTCAAAGGTTGTGAGGTATATTGGAAACTAAACAAGGGAGGTTTATATATCTATGGAATGATGTCCAGGGTGGGAGAAAATACTCTGGTAAGTTTGAAATAAATGTGAATGTTTCAATTGACCACCTTGATTACCATTTAATGGCCTAGCAGGTTCAAAGCCTGGCTGATTCCTGCCTGGGGGGATCCTTTGTGGGGAGGTGTTAGCTGGCCCTGATTATTTCATGTCTGGAGTTCCCCTGTTCTCAGAGCATTGCTGTTTATTTACTGTCCTGATTTTATTTATTTATTTAAATCATTTATATTCTGCTCTTCTCACCCCGCAGGAGGTAAGGAGTTTTATTTGTTTATTTATTTATTTACAGTATTTATATTCCGCCCTTCTCACCCCGCAGGGGACTCAGGGCGGATCACAATGCACATATACAGGCAAACATTCAATGCCATAGACATACAACATATATAGACAGACACTCAGAGGCAATTTAACATTCCAGCTTCTGGCCACCAGAGGGAGCTGTCGCATTCCGTCATTCTTTTTCATACTTCCTGGAGATTTTACGGCCTCGTAAATCAGTTAAATTTAGCCTCCCCACAAAGCGGTACCTAAATTTCCTACTTATATTTTTTTATTTACTTTATTTATATTCCGCTCTTCTCCCCCCGAAGGGGACTCAGAGCGGATTACAGGTACACATACTTAGCAGACAATCCCTGCCATTTCCACATACGCACATATAGACGAACAGAGGCAAATTCAGGCCACCAGGGGAGCTGACGCACTCCTCATCTCTCAGCGTTCCCAGCGTCCCTTGTTGTTCCTTCCGCATTCTTCAGCGTTCCTGGAGTTCTTTAGTGGCCTCATAATTCAGTCAAAATTTGCCTCCCCACTTAATGTGGTACCTTTATCTACTACTTGACAGATGCAACTGCCTTTCGGGCTGCAAAGGTCGACAGCAGGCTACACTTAAAGGTCGAGCACCCACCTCGGCCCAGGCAGGCCTCGAACACATGACCTTCTGGTCAGTAGAGATCTTATGCAGCTGACTCCCAGCCAGATGCCCCACAGTCCCGGTGCTTAGAGTTTTTTTAAATACTGGGAGCCAAATCTTGTTCATGGTTTCCTCCTTTCTGTTGAAATTGTTCACATGTTTGTGTATTTCAATGGCTTCTCTCCCTTGCTTAGTTTCCAACAGACCCCTCAACCTCTGAGGATGCCTGCCATAAATGTGGGCAAAAAGTCCGGAGAGAATGCTTCTGGAACATGGCCGTACAGCCCAGAAAACTCACGGCAACCCGAAACAAGGCTTTTTAAACAGATAAATTATTCAATACATTTAAAACACATCCAATTTTACCCTGTGCTTAATCGTACCCCAGAATACCAAAGCTTAGTAAACAGTAGAGATCAGAAAATGGAGGTTTTGGATTAAAAATTTAAAAAATAACTTTCCAGATCTATTAGGAGAGAGAAGTATGTTTTTCTGCCCAGTATAAACTCCAGATGTGCCTTCCTGACTCCCAACAGACTTCCTTGCGCCTCCTCCTTTGGACTCTGCAACCTCCCAGCAATGCAATCTCAGCAGTTTTTATCCGTTACGGAGTACATCCCCAATACAGCCACACATGGTTCTGTTTTCCAGGGAAAGGAGAGTGCCTTAAGAATTTGGAAGGACATGAATCATTTTGAACTCTTTCACATGTTTCCGAGTTCCAGTGAAGAAGGTGCTCCTACATAGTTCACCGGGTTCTTAGCCACCTAAAATCTAAAAAGCAATTAAGACATGTCAGTAAAACTACAAGGGCGGGTCAATGAGTCCGTGACTTTTTGAATGACACACAGGTTTTTGGATAAAAAAATCATTTTATTTTTCAACGTCATCTCCTTTGAGCTCTATACACTTTGTCCAAAGTTCCTCCAACGTTTTTATCCCTTCCAAAAAAATAAGATTTGTTGAGGTCATCAAAATAGGTATTTGTTTGTGAGATGGTGTCATTGTTGGAGTCAAATCTCTTTCCGTCGAGCCATTTCTTCAGGTTTGGAAACAAGAAATAGTCACTCGGGGCTAAATCCGGAGAATAGGGTGGATGAGGGAGCAATTCGTATCCCAATTCATGGATTGTTGCCATGGCAACTGCACATGTGTGCACCCCTTGCATTGTCCTGGTGCAAAATAACCTTTTTCTTGGCCAAATGCGGTTGGTTTTTTCCTCAAATCCTCATTAAATCGACCCAATAAGTTGGCATAATATTCGCCATTGCTTGTTTTACCCTTTTGAAGGTAGTCAATGTGGATTATACTCGTCCATATTGCGGTTGAACAACGCCAAATACTCCTGCGAAATTGTCACACGGTTGCGTTGTGTAGAGACCTCAACTGGGCGTCCAGAACGTTCGGCATCTTCCGTGCTTGTACGGCCAGAATAAAATTCAGTAAACCACTTATTTACCATTGAAATTGATGGTGCAGAGTCCCCATAGTATTTATCAAGCTTAGCCTTGGTTTGAGTGATGGTTTTATTCTGCAAAAAAATAACGCTTAATGAGCACACAAAATTCACTTTTTTCCATTTTCTCCTCAAATCACGCGGTAGTCTGTTATCAATGGCTGTCAAACACAAACTAAATGACGCAGCTTGTTCAAATTTTGACAGAAGTCAACTGACAGATGCCTCTTGACAGGAGCAGTGTTGCCCTTTCAGTTAAGAGACGGGAAATTCAAAAAGTCACTGACTTATTGACCCGCGCTCGTAGTCAAACCCATGACCAAGTTTACATGCCAAAAATCTGTCTGAATAAAGATATACATATATTTTGACTTACTTATGGCAAAGCTAAGGCAGGCCTGTTGCTGGATTTTCGTGGCTCGAGCGGGTTCTATGGCCGAACTGGGATTTGAACCTTGGTCTCTCGAGTCATAGGGCCCTCTGGTGGCGCAGTGGGTTAAACCGCTGAGCTGCTGAACTTGCTGACCAAAAGGTCAGCAGTTCAAATCCAGGGAGCAGGGTGAGCTCCCGCTGTTAGCCCCAGCTTCTGCTATCCTAGCAGTTCAAAAACATGCAAATGTGAGTAATAATAATAATAAAAATAAAATTTATTTGTACCCTCCCACCATCTCCCCAAGGAGATTCGGGGCGGCTTATATGAGGCCACGCCCATCAATACAGTAAACACAATATAACACAAAAGCAAAACGGAAAATCAGAAAATAAAATAACTTAAAATACAAAACCAATGTAAATAAAACAACACAACAATCAAAACATTAAGCAGGCCCTTTCGGCACCCTAGGCCAAAGGCTCTGAGTCCGCCCCCGCCCCGCTCGAGAAGCAGGGAAACACAGGCTGGGGGCGGCGCGAGGCAGGAGGGAGGTAGAAGCGCGTGCGAGAGAGAGAGAGAGGCAGGGAAACACAAACACATGGAGAGACTGAGGCGCGCGAGCCGGACAAGGGAGACAGGGAAACAGACTAGGCGCGCAAGGAGGCGGGGGCCGAGCCGGGGGTGTGGCAGAGCCGAGGGCGAGGGAAGAGCCGAGGAGAGCAGAGCTAAGGGGCGGCGGCCATGGATGGTGCCCTTTTTGGGGATTTGTTTGGATTTTGGGGGATTTTCTTTTTGGATTTTTTTTTTGGATTTTTAAAAACTTTTTTGGGGGGTCCGGACCTGCTGCCCCCCAAAAGGTGCCGCCCTAGGCCATGGCCTAGGGTGGCCTTATGGGTAATCCGGGCCTGACATTAAGACACTAAATACGGTCACTGTGAGCAGGGCCAAATTCAAAGATTAAAAAATTTAAAATTTTAAAACACTGGGAGATAGGGCCATGTAAAGTATCAGGGAGTAGATCAATAGGTACTGCTCCAGCGGGAAGGTAACAGTACTCCATGCAGTCATGCTAGCCACATGACCTTGGAGGTGTCTATGGACAACATCAGCTCTTCGGCTTAGAAATGGAGATCGACACCACCCCCCGGAGTCAGACATGGCTAGACTTAATGTCAAGGGGAAATCTTTGCCTTTACCTTACTCTCGACTCATAGTGCAATGCTCAAACCATGACACCGTGCTGGATCTTTTGTGGAATATAATTTTGAAATAGCCCAGTCTTGAGTTGTTTAGGGCATTAAAGGTCATAATAACTCTGCCTGGAAAAAGACTGGTATGCAGTGAAACTATTGCAAAAGGGAAGTTTTGTGATTTTTGTAACTGGCCTGGTTGCGTCATTTTGGACCATCTGAACTAGCCAGTTTTATAAAGCAAGAGAGAGAAAGATGTCTCTTTTGTATTGATCACGGAAAGGATTAGCTTGGGGTGCGGTTGTTAAACTTGGCAAGGGGGCGGAATTAGACAAACAAGCAAGGTGGGTCAAGTTGGCTGGGATGAAAACATTGGCAGATGCATCCAGGTGGCACAATTGTGCCAGGAGTGAAAGTGAGGGATTGGGCAGGGTCAGGCATGTAGCTGGGGGGGGGGCTAAGGGGGCTTCAGGCCCCCCCCCCCGAAATTCTCAGGATGGTCCACGAAAAGGCCTTACTGGTACATTATTTAAACTGTTGTGTTTATTCATATCATGATCTGATCACCATGCTCATTATATCCCACATTAATGGGGTTATTGGGATAACAATACAAAAGGTTTGCTAGGGTAGACCCTCTTCCACCCAGTCTCAGCCCCCCGAACCAAACTCAGCCCCCCCCCCAATCAAAATCCTGGCTACGGCCCTGGGCAGGGTGTTGGGGAACCTGAGCTGCTAGGCTCAGAAAGTGGTTAACAACTTTAGTTGCTTCGCGATCTCTTCCTTCATTCTGCGAAGGCCTCATTGCACAGCCACGTTTTCACCCACTTCCTAAAAGTCGGGAGGGTGGGGCGGATCTAATTGCATTTGGGAGGGAATGCCACAGCTGGGGGGGGGGCACCACAGAAAAGGTCCTGTCCCTCGTCTCCACCAGACGCGCCTGCGAAGGTGGTGGGACCGAGAGCAGGGCCTCTCCAGATGATCTTAGCACTCTTGACGGTTCATAGGGGAGAATACGTTTGGAGAGGTAAACTGGGCCAGAACCGTATAGGGTTTTGTAGGTCAATACCAGCACTTTGAATTGTGCTCGGAAGCTAATTGGCAGCCAGTGGAGTTGGCGCAACAGGGGAGTTGTGCGCTCCCTGTACCCCGCTCCCGTTAGTAGTCTGGCTGCTGCGCGCTGGACTAATTGCAGCTTCCGGGCAGTCTTCATAGGCAACCCCACATAGAGAGGGTTGTAGTAGTCTATACGGGATGTTACCAGAGCGTGGACTACCGTGGCCAAGTCTGACTTCCCAAGATACGGGCGCAGCTGGCGCACAAGCCTAAGCTGTGCAAAAGCTGTGCAAAAGCTCCCCTGGCCACCGCCGAGACCTGGGGTTCCAGGCTCAGCGATGAGTCCAGGATCAATCCCAGACTGTGAACCTGCGAGCATAATCCTATCTCTACTCTAGTTACTCATTGAGGTCTGGAAACTTGATGACACAAGAGACTGGTGCAGTCCAGGGATGAAACCTAACACAGAGAATGGCTTGCCGGGCCTGTATCTCGGCCTTCTAGGATCTTTTGTTCATGGGATCTCCTCACTTTTCCATCTCTCTTTTGCCTCTAGGGGGAACACATCTGCCTGATCCGCAAAGTGGATGGAAACTGGTATGAAGGACGCATCTCTGGCACTAGTCGCCAGGGTATTTTCCCGGCCAACTATGTGCAGGTGTTGAAGGAGCCAAGAGTCAAGAACTCTGAGTCTGACTTCCCTTCTCCAAACCTCCGGGCACGTTCGGCTTCACCGTCCCAGCTGCATTCACCCAATGCAGGCAGCAGGTGGCAGCCGGACACCTCGCCTTTAGGACTGCAGCAGGGCTCCCCGTCCGCAGACATATCATCGTCGTCGTTGTCATCTGCCTCCAGTCACTTGGGATTCACTTTCTCCATGTCCCCCAAGTTACAGCATGCTGACGCCGTGCCCCAGAGACCTCAGAGCTCCCCAAGAGCAGCTTCAGGCAGTCTCCAGAACCAAAGTCCTTCCAATATCCACTCTTCGCTCTTGACGCAAGAGCCCCCGAGGGTCGCTGTCCCTCTTTCGACTCCCCAGTCACGACCTGTCTTTCCACAGCAGGTAAGTTCCTCCCTACTCTTTTCTTCAGGCACACCTTCGCTCCCTTTTCCCAATTTACATCTCCACGAATGTCTCCCACGTGTAGCTTGGCAGGGAGTGTGAAGAAGACCCAAGGCCACTTACTTGATGGGCACTCAGCCATGGAGTTAATCAACATAAACAGTAGCTACAACTCCAGGATACGCACCTACGCCATAGGGTTCTGCTGTGGGACTGGGCACCCAAGAGCGCAGGTGATTGATGCAAGATCTGGAGAGACCTCCCATGAAGTGGCAGATTAGGAAATTAAGTCCTTGAAAGACACATCTGCTCTTGGAAACTCCTGGAGGGGAAAAGATTCCATTTCTGCATTAAAACGAATGATGCAAACTGGACAGATAACAATATTTTACATTTATTTTATGTGCATTTATTTTATTCATGCACATCCTTATGATAGCCCGATAAACTTGGGAAAATAGCATGACCACAAGTCCTGGTTAGAGTCTGAGGTTGAAAGGGGACATGAAAGGAGCTGATGAAGTTTATTTTAATATTAGCTTGGGTACCTGGCATTGTCCGTACCCGATAATTTCCACTGTTGCCTTGAAGCCGTTACGGGATGGCTGCGAGCCAGTAGGTTGAAGGTGAATCCGGCAAAGACGGAGTTCCTGTGTCTTGGTTGTCCAGGCGGTAGAGAGGTTCAGCTTCCAACCCTGGACGGCGTGACGTTATGTCTGTCGACATCGGTAAAGAGCCTTGGCGTCATATTTGACCTTCAGCTGACGATGGAGACACATACCTCCACCGTCAGTAGAGTGGCAGTTTTTCATCTACGCCAGGCGAGGAAGCTGGCCCCCTATTTGTCCCGACACGACCTCGCCACCGTGGTCCAAGCTACGGTCATCTCAAGGCTGGACTACTGTAACACTCTTTACATTGGCCTTCCTCTGTCGGTGATCCGGAAACTTAAGCTGGTGCAGAACGCTGCAGCTCGGCTGCTCGTGGGCGTCCCAGCGAATTGCCACATTACACCTATCCTGCGTGAACTGCACTGGCTCCCAGTGGAATGCCGGATTACCTTCAAAGTGTTGGTATTGACCTTTAAGGCCTTGAATGGTCTGGGGCCAGTGTTCCTAAGGGACCGCCTCATCCCATACTGTCCCACTAGATCCCTGCGCTCAGAGACGCAAAATCTCCTAGTGGTCCCAAGTTCTAAGACGGAGGTGGGCTTTCTCTATCATAGCTCCAATCCTTTGGAATGCACTGCCCTCTGAAATCCCATAATGCCAGGTTAACCACCGTTGGGTTTCAGTGTGCTCTCTGGCTGTAGAGTAAACTACAACTCCCACTATGGTGAGTCAGTCATATCAAAACCGGGACTGTGGCGCAGCTGGCAGGGAGTCAGCTGCATTAAGAACTCCACTGGCTGCCGGTCCATTTCCGAGCACAATTCAAAGTCCTGGTCTTGGCCTATAAAGCCCTATACGACTCCGACCTAGCTTACTTGTCCGAACGTATCTCCCTCTACGTTCCGCCTCATAGTTTAAGATCTACCGGGGAGGCCCTGCTCTCGGTCCCACCAGCCTCACAAACGCATCTGGTGGGGACAAGGGACAGGGCCTTCTTGGTGGTGACCCCCCCCCTCGCTTGTGGAATTTGCTTCCCAGTGAGATTAGATCGGCGTCCTTCCTCCTTTCCTTTGGGAAAAAAACTGAAATCATGGTTTTGGAACCAGGCTTTTGGCTAGCAGGCATAACGGCACTTTGGACATTGAATTAGACCATATGATGATTGTTATGATAACGGAAACAGCTATGATTGTATAATTAATGTTAATGTTGTTGTATTTATGGTTTTATATTTTTGTTATATTGTGAAATTGCGGCATCGAATTGTTGCCAGTGTTAGCCACTCTGAGTCCCCCCTCAGGGGTTGAGAAGGGCGGGGTAGAAATGTTGTAAATAAATTAATAAATTAATATTTATTTATTTATTTGCTATGCTTCTATACCGCCTCTCTCAGCCCGAAGGCGACTCGAGGCGGTGAACAAGCGGCATCAAGTGCCCACATACAACACATCGTAATAAGATAAAAACAGTTATATAAAACCATATAAATAAACAGTTAAAACTGCAAAATACACATCTCAGTTCCACAATCTTAAAATCGGTTTCCGTTTCGTCGTCATACTAATCCTTTGGTCTCGATTAATTAAAGTTCGTCTGCGAATGCTTGCTCGAACAGCCAAGTCTTGACTTTCTTACGAAATGTCAAGAGGGAGGGGGCCGATCTGATGTCACTAGGAAGGGAGTTCCAAAGCCGAGAAGCCACCACTAAGAAGGCCCTGTCTCTCATCCCCGCCAGGCGGGACCGAGAGCAGGGCCTCTCCGGATGATCTTAAGCTTCTTGATGGTTCATAGAGAGAGATGCGTTCGGACAGGTAAGTTGGACCAGAACTGTTTAGAGCTTTAAAGGCCAAAACCAGCACTTTGAATTGTGCAAACTGTAGCAAACTGGTAGCCAGTGGAGCTGGCACAACAGGGGAGTTGTACGCTCCCTGAGTGCCGCTTCTGTTATGAACCTGGCTGCTGTCCGTTGAACCAGTTGAAGCTTCCGAGCAGTCTTCAAAGGCAGCCCCACGTAGAGAGCATTGCAGTAATCTATATGGGATGTAACCAGAGCATGGACTACCATGGCCAAATCGGACTTCCCAAGGTACGGGCGCAGCTGGCGCATAAGTTTTAATTGTGCGAATGCTTCCCTGGTCACCGCCGAAACCTGGGATTCCAGCCTTTCTAGTTTCCAACAGACCTCACAGCCTCTGAGGATGCCTGCCATAGATGTGGGCAAAACGTCAGGATGGAATGCTTCTGGAACATGGCCATACAGCTTGAAAAACTCACAGAAAGCCAGTGATTCCGGCCATGAAAGCTTTGACAACACATTGAACTGAACTCTTTTTGTGCATTCTGCTCATGGCAGGGCCATAGCCAGGATTTTGACTCGGGGGCTGAGTTTGGTTCAGGGGGCTGAGACTGGGTGGAAGAGGGTCTACCCTAGCAAACCTTTTGTATTGTTATCCCAATAACCTCATTAATGTGGGGTATAATGAGCATGGTGATCAGATCATGATATGAATAAACATAACAGTTTAAATAATGTACCAGTAAGGCCTTTTGCGGGACCACCCTGAGAATTTCGGGGGAGCGCCCTTAGGGCCCCCTGGCTACATGCCTGGCTCATGGCTTCCTTCTTCTCTGCCCACAGAATCCGGCCCTGGAGACGGTGGTAGCGGCGTCTCGATCTCCCCAGCCACGCAGCCCCAGACAGACCTCCGAAGTCCTCCCTCCCAGCATACAGTGGACCCCGTAAGTGAGACAGTCTTGCAAAGGGAAACACTTGACTCCGGCTGGTGCCTGGCCAGGCCATCCATCCCTGTGAAGTGACCCCTAGGGCGGTCTGGCCGCAGACGGCTGCCTGGGGTGCCATAGCCAGACAGGGCCTGGATTGTTGCTCAGAATAAGGGCTGTTTCAGAAAGGGCTCCCAGAGCGCCCGAGGAAGCGGAAACCGCGGGCAGCCCTACCTGTTCCTTGCCTGCCCCTTTTGCACTCCGAAAGGCGAGACAATTCATCTTTTCCAAGCCATTCTCCCTTCCCCCAAACAAGTTGGGAGGGAAGGATGAGACATGAGGGGAGGGAAAGGTTGCCGGCAGCAGAGTGTTTGCCTCGGCACATTCCTCATTTTCCCATATGCAGGGCCTTTGGAGTGGAAGCATGGAACAAAAGCTTGCTCTCATTCTCTTAAAAATGCTTTGATCTGGATAATTTACAAGTGTTTGATATTTGGAGAATGCTTTTAGCAATGGAAATGATAATGCTTGTGGGTTGAAACACTTGTTAAATCAGTGTTTCTTGAGGAGGAGTCACAAGGGGATGTCAGAGGGGTCACCAAAGACCATCAGAAGACCATCAGAAGAAAAAACCCAGTATTTTCTGTTTGACATGGGGAGTTGGTGGAGTTCAGAATGCTCTTTGATTGTAGGCGAACTATAAATCCCAGCAACTACAACTTCCAAATGTCAAGGTCTATTTCCTCAAACTCCACCAGCTTTCGAACATATTTGGGCATATCAAACCTTCCGTTCCTGGGCAAGGTGATTGAGAGGGCGGTAGCGAGGCAGCTGTAGCAGTTCCTTGAGGACACAGCCGGCTTAGATCCCTTCCAGTCTGGCTTCCGCTTGGGGCACGGGACGGAGACTGTGTGGTTGCGATTTCAGATCAGCTTCGTTGCTTGTGAGCTTGTGTTATTGGAGCTCACAGCAGCTTTTCATACGTTCGATTACAATCTTTTGGCCCACTGCCTTGCCGTTGCTGGAGTCAGGGGAACAACCTTGAAATGGCTGTATTCCTTTCTCCACAACCGGAGACAGCGAGTGGAAAGGGGTGGCTTGGTTTCTGAGAGGGCTCCACTTACTTGTGGGGTCCCTCAAGGTGCCATTCTCTCCCCTTTATTATTTAACATCTATATGCAGCCACTTGCTGGTCTGATCCGAAGCTTTGGGCTGGAATGTTATCAGTACGCTGATGACACCCAGCTCGTTCTGAAAATGGAAGGCCGACCAGACTCCGTACCTTCTTGTTTCCAACAATGCCTTGAAGCCGTTAGTAGTTGGCTGCGTGCCAGTAGATTGAGGGTGAATCCAGCAAAGACAGAGATACTGTGGCTGGGCCGCCCGGTGGGTGGGGAGGTCCAACTGCCTAGCTTGGATGGCGAGGCATTATGCCCGACATCCTCAGTTAAGAGCCTTGGGGTCGTCTTAGACCCGTTGCTGTTAATGGAAGCCCAGGTCTCCACCGTCAGCAAAACCGCTTTCTTCCACCTGCGGCAAGCTAGGTGTCTGGCCCCATACTTATCCAGAGACGACCTGGCCGCGGTGCTCCAAGCCACGGTCATCTCAAGACTGGACTACTGTAACGCCCTTTACATTGGCCTGCCCTTGTCAGTGATCCGGAAACTAAAGCTCGTCCAGAATGCTGCTGCCCGACCTCACTGGGACTTCAGTGAGATGTCACATAACACCTATTCTCCAGCAGCTCCATTGGCTTCCGGTCGAGCACCGGATCACCTTCAAGGTGATGGTGTTAACCTTCAAGGCCTTGCATGGTCTGGGGCCGCTGTATCTGAGGGATCGTCTCTTCCCCAGCAACCCCAGAGGTCACTTCAATCCGAACAAATGAATCTCCTGGAAGTGCCAACTTTTAAAGCAATTTGCCTCACATCGACCCAGCGCAGAGCCTTTTCTGTAGTAGCGCCGTCAATCTGGAACACCCTTCCAAGTGATGTGCAGGCCTTGCATGATCTACTCTCTTTCCGCAAGGCCTGCAAGACCCACCTTTTCCAGCTAGCCTTTGATCGCTAAGCTGGAAAATCTTTATGGGTCTAGTTTAATATGTTGTTTTTACTCCTGTGTTGCTTTTATATGTTTGTAAGCCGCTCCGAGCCCTCGGGGACTGGCGGCATACAAGTCCAAATAATAAATAAAATGTTTGTGCCAAGTTTAGTCCAGATCCATCATTGTTTGAGTCCACAGTGCTCCCTGGATGTCGGTGAACTACAACTCCAAAACTCTAGGTCAATGCCCACTAAACCCTTCTGATATTTTCTGTTGGTCATGGGAGTTCTGTGTGCCAAGTTTGGTTCAATTCCATTGTTGGTGGAGTTCGGAATGCTCTTTGATTGTAGGTGAACTATAAATCCCAGCAACTACAACTCCCAAATGACAAAATCAATCCTCTCCAACCCCACCACTATTCAAACTTGGGCGTATTGAGTATTTGTGCCAAACTTGGTCCAATGAATGAAAATACATCCTGCATATCAGATACGTAAATTACAATTCTTAACAGTAGCAAAATGACAGTTATGAAGTAGCAACGAAAATAATGTTATGGTTGGGGGGTCACCACAACATGAGGAACTGTATTAAGGGGTCACTGCTTTAGGAAGGTTGAGAAGCACTGTGTTAAATAGACTCCCTTGTGGCTCTGGTGTTGCAGGTACCTGGCTCTCTATCAGTATAGACCCCAGAATGAAGATGAGCTAGAGCTACACGAAGGAGACCGAGTGGATGTGATGCAGCAGTGTGATGACGGATGGTTTGTAGGTATGTCTGCCCCACTGGAGAATGGGGGGAGCTGGGAACCCACATCGCCATCCTAGAAACTGGGCTAAGAGTTTGCAAGGGCTTTGGCCATCAATCTTTAGGTTTCCTCCGTAGGGTTGAGAAAGGACTACCGCAACGCAAAAGAACATTGGGTTGTTGTGAGTTTTCCGGGCTGTATGGCCATGTTCCAGTAGCATTCTCTCCTGACGTTTCACCCACATCTATGGCAGGCCTCCTCAGAGGTTGTGAGGTCTGTTGGAAACTAGGCAAGTGGAATCTGTGGAATGTCCAAAGTGGGAGAAAGAACTCTTGTCTGTTGGAGGCAAGTGTGAATGTTGCAATTGGCCAGCTTGATTGTCATTGAATGGCCTTGCAGCTTCAAAGCCTGGTTGCTTCCTGTCTGGACACAGCATTTAAGAGCTGAGCATGTTTATCCTAAAGAAGAGAAGGCTGAGATGAGACATGTTAGCCATGTATAAGTATGTGAGAGGAAGTCATAGGGAGGAGGGAGGGAGCTTGTTTTCTGCTGCCCTGGAGACTAGGACACGGAACAATGGCTTCAAACTACAAGAAAGGAGATTCCATCTGAGCATTAGGAAGTACTTCCTGACAGTGAGAGCTGTTCAGCAGTGGAACTCTCTGCCTTGGAGTGTGGTGGAGGCTCCTTTTTGGAGGCTTTTAAACAGAGGCTGGATGGCCATCTGTCGGGGGTGCTTTGAATGCAATTTTCCTGCTTCTTGGCAGAAAGTTGGACTGGATGGCCCACAAGGTCTTTTCCAACTCTATGATTCTATGATTTGAGAACACAGAAATGTTGGACCACTCTAGCAACCACAGAGAAGCCATCGAAATCCACACGCATGTAGACAATATCAGTAGAAAGGAAGAAACAATGAAAATGAACAAAATCTGGCTACCAGTAATAAAAAAAAATCTGAAATCAGAACAATAAATAAAGAACAAGACTCAAAAACAGAGGAATTCCAGACAGGAAACAATCACGGCCAGCTAACACCTCCCATGAAAGGGAAGCAGCCCGTCATTGAAGCTGTAAGGTGGTCAATGCTTATCAAGGTGGTCAACTGCAATTTTCATCCTTGCTTCCAACATACAAGAGTTCTTTTACCCACCCTGGACATCAACCCGCAGTATATAAACCCCACTTACGTTGTTTCCAACAGACCTCACAACCTCTGAGGATGTTTGCCATAGATGTGGGCAAAATGTCAGGAGATAATGCTTCTGGAACATGGCCAGACAGTCTGGAAAACTTACAGCAACCCTATTTCACAAGTGTTTCTATAGCATCCCCTGAAGCAGGATGAGAAACAGAACAGTATTGTTGTTGGGTTTTTTTTTTGTACTTCTATGTTAGGACCATGAAACCAAATGTGTACGATAAATTATTGACTTCCTTGAAAGGAGCAAAAACAATTTGCGGTTGAATGGATAGACACAGGGCTGGATCTTGCATTATGTGAACTATGCGCCTGTGTGGGGCGCCACATATTCAGGGGTGCATCCGGCCGCCAAATGCCCCTTCTCAGTTTCCGGTCTCATGGAAGGTGGCCCACCCGTGCCGCAACAAATGCGCACGTGCGGAACCAGCTGGCTCCGGGCATGCGCACTCGGCGCAGCGAGAGCAGGCTACAGCCGCCCGCAACGGCTCCACAAGGCCTGAGACAGAGGAGTAGAGCCCGGCAGCCGGAGGCATAGCCTCTGCCTCCTCCTGCCAAACCCTCCTCCTCAGTCTCCAGCCCCGTGGAAGGCGGCCCGCCCGCGCTGCATCAAATGCCACACTCGAAACCAGCTGGTGTGGCACGAGCAGGCCAGAGCTGCCTGGAGCGGCTCCACAAGGCCGGAGACAGAGGAGGAGAGCCCAGCAGCCGGAGGCAGAGTCTCCGCCCCCGCCCGCCAAACCCTCCTCCTCAGTTTCCGGCCCTGGGGAAGGCGGTCTGCCCACGCCGCACCAAATGCCACATGCGAAACCAGCTGGTTTTGCACATGCACATCCGGTGTGGCACGAGCAGGCCAGAGCTGCCCGCAGTGGCTCCACGAGGCCAGAGACAGAGGAGGAGAGCCCGGCAGCCGGAGGCAGAGCCTCCGCCCTGGCCTGCCAAACCCTCCTCCTCAGTGTCCAGCCCCGTGGAAGGTGGCCCGCCCACGGCGCACCAAATGCCATGCGTGAAACCAGCTGATTCCACGTGCATCCGGTGTGGCATGAGCAGGCCAGAACTGCCCGCAGCAGCTCCACGAGGCCGGGGACTGAGGAGGAGTGCCCGGCAGCCGGAGGCAGAGCCTCCGCCCTCGCCTGCCAAACCCTCCTCCTCAGTCTCCGGGTCTATGGAAGGCGGCCCGCCCGTGCCGCACCAAATACGCACGCGCGGAACCAGCTGGCTCCGCGCATGTGAACCCGGCACACATGTGCACCCTCCACGAGGCCGGAGACTGAGGAGGAGCACCTGACAGCCGGATGCGCCCCCAAACATGTGAATAATATTCTGCCTTCTATTTTTCAGTGATGGGGGGGGGGGTTGCCAAAATAATGTTCGCTTACCATTTAAAATTGATAGACATGAACATGTTCTCTTGTTGTTGGTTTCCACTGCAGGTGTCTCTAGAAGAACACAAAAATTTGGCACTTTCCCTGGCAATTATGTTGCCCTTGTGTGACATCTTGCGGCTCACTCCTCGCACACCAAATGGAGAATGAATCCGTATATTTCTGTTTTCCCTGAAGAGCGGCCCTGAGGTCAAAAGTCAAGGAGCAGAAAGAAGAGACAGTGTCTGAACCAGCCTTGATCCTTACCTTCTGTGCAGCAAAGCCTGACCTGGAGCCCTCCGTTCCTTCTCTTATGGAGGTGTATCTCAACCTCATTTTTATTGAAGCAGTTGCAGGCTTATTTCTTTTTCTTTTTTCCAGTATTTACCATTTTTCCTACTATTTACACGACTTTCCATGACAAGTAGACTCCCATCCTGAACAGATCATACAGGTGACCCGGGGGTTTTATGGAGCTGCTCCAATTAAATTTCTGCTTGACGAATCAACATGGAGCATCATCGTACTGTCGAAGGCTTTCATGGCTGGAATCACTGAATTGCTATGAGTTTTCGGGCTGTATGGCCATGTTGCAGAAGCATTCTCTCCTGACGTTTTGCCTGCATCTGTGGCAAAGATCCTCAAAGGTTGTGAGGTCTGTTGGAAACTAGGAAAATGGGGCTGATATATCTGTGGAATGTCCAGGGTGAGTGAAAGAACTCTTGTCTGCTTGCGGTAGGTGTGAATGTTTCAATTGGTCACGTTGATTACCATTTAATGCTGTAGCACTTTCAAGGTCTGGCTTCTTACTGCCTAGGGCAGGGGTAGGGAACGTATGGCTTGGCAGCCAGATGTGGCTCTTTTCATGATTGCATCTGGCTCTAAATTACATAAGAAGAGCCATGCTGAATCAGGTCTCAGCCCATCCAGTCCAGCATTCTGTGTCACACAGTGGCCCACTAGTTGTACACGGGGATCTCTAGCAGAAAGGAGGGCAAAACCCTCACCTGCTCCCGACCCCCCACAACCAGTGCCCGGGGAAATCCTGCCTGCCTCAATCAACACAGAGGTGGCACTTGGATGTCCATTTCAGTAACTACTGATTCTCCAGCACAGCCCGGGCCTTGGTTTCCCAGCATGCAGCGAGGAGGAGTGACACAAATGCGCCGCGACTGCCACTTCCACGCCGCCATCGCCACCTCTTCCTTTCCTTCTTCTTCTCTCCTTTTCCCTCCGTCTCTCCCCTTCCTTCCTCCATTCTCCCTCTTCTTTCCTCTTCCTTTCTTTCTTCCCCCTCACCCTTTCCTTCTCTCCCTCCTTTTCCCTCCCTCTCTTCCCTTCCTTTTTTGCTCCATTCTCCCTCTTCTTTCCTTCCCCTTCCTTTCTTTCTCCCCCTCACCCTTTCCTTCTCTCCTTTCTTTTCCCTCCCTCTCTCCCCTTCCTTCCTTCCTTCCTTCCTCCATTCTCCCTCTTCCTTCCTCTTCCTTCCTTTCTCCCCCTCACCCTTCTCCCTTTTCCCTCCTTCTTTCCCCTTCCTTCCTTCCTTCCTCCATTCTCCCTCTTCCTTCCTCTTCTTTTCTTTCTCCCCCCCTCACCCTTTCCTTCTCTCCTTCCTTTTCCTTCCTTCTCTCCCCTTCCTTCCTTCCTTCCTTCCTCCATTCTCCCTCTTCCTTCCTTCCTCTTCCTTTCTTTCTCCCCCTCACCCTTTCCTTCTCCCTTTTCCCTCCTTCTCTCCCCTCCTTCCTTCCTTCCTCCATTCTCCCTCTTCCTTCCTCTTCCTTTCTTTCTCCCCCTCACCCTTTCCTTCTCTCCTTCCTTTTCCCTCCCTCTCTCCCCTTCCTTCCTTCCTTCCTCCATTCTCCCTCTTCCTTCCTCTTCCTTCCTCTTTTCTCCCCTTCACCCTTCCTTCTCTCCTTCCTTTTCCCTCCCTCTCCCCCTTCCTTCCTTCCTCCATTCTCCCTCTTCCTTCCTCTTCCTTCCTTTCTCCCCCTCACCCTTTCCTTCTCCCTTTTCCCTCCTTCTTTCCCCTTCCTTCCTTCCTCCATTCTCCCTCTTCCTTCCTCTTCTTTTCTTTCTCCCCCTTCACCCTTTCCTTCTCTCCTTCCTTTTCCCTCCTTCTCTCCCCTTCCTTCCTTCCTTCCTTCCTTCCTCCATTCTCCCTCTTCCTTCCTCTTCCTTCCTTTCTCCCCCTAACCCTTTCCTTCTCTCCTTCCTTTTCCCTCCCTCTCTTCCCTTCCTTCTTTCCTCCATTCTCCCTCCCTCTTCCTTCTTACCTCTTCTATTCTTTCCTCCCCAAGTCTTCCTTCCTTCTCCTTCCTTTCTTTTCACTTTCCTCTCTCTCCCCTTCTTTCTTTTCTTCTTTTCCCTTCATTATTTTCCTTTTTCCTCACTCCCTTTCCTTCCTTTTCCCCACCCTTTCCTTTCCTCCCTTCCCATTTCCTTCTTTCTTTTCCCCTCCTTGTCTCTCTCCTGCTCTTCGTTTCTTCCTTTTCCATAGTTTGTTCTTCTTTTCTTTCTTCCTCTCCCCTCCCTCCTTTATTTCCTCTGTCTTTCTTTCCCCCCTTCCTTCCTTCCGTCTTCTCTTCCTTCCCAGAGTCCTGAGCATGCCTTTTGCAGAGCCAGGTCTGAAGTGTCCCGTCATTCTGCCGGGGGAATCCTTTTCTCATCGTATGTATGTATAGACTCACATTTAGTTGAATTCAGTCTTAGCATATATTATATCTATTATATGGCTCTCATTGAAATAAATTTCCAAATATTTTGCTTTCATGGCTCTCTGAGTCAAAAAGGTTCCTGACCCCTGGCCTAGGGGAATACTTTGTTGGGAGGTGATTAGCTGGCCCTGATTGTTTCTTGTCTGGAGTTCCCCTGTTTTTGAGTGTTATTCTTTATTCACTGTTACGATTTTAGAGCGTTTTTGTTTATTTTCATGGTTTCTTCCTTTCTGTTGAAATTATCCACATGCTTGTGGATTTCAGTGGCTTCTCTGTGTAGTCTGACATGGTGGTTGTGAGAGTGGTCTAAAAGCACTGCTCCCACAACTCAGAAACAAGGGAATTCCAGACAAGAAACAATTTTATTTTATTTATTTACATTATTTATACCCCGCCCATATCAGTCCGAAGGCGACTCAGGGCGGCAAACAATCGGCACAATTCGGTGCCATTTAAAACATACATCAATAGAATAAAAAACATATGATTACAATATCTAAAAACATCAAAACATCAAAGACAAAGATTTTTAAAAAAAATTTTAAGACTATGTCGTCATATTCAGTTTACTATCCATTCCGTCGTCATCGTAGTTCCTAGGTCAGGGGTGCCCACACTTTTTCAGCATGCGAGCTACTTATAATAAAACCAAGTCAGAAAGATCTACCTACTTCCTCGAGGCTGGAGAGGGGAGGGCGGGGCGGGGCTTGGCATGGCCTGGCTCCGCTCCCCTCTGGCTGCAGCTCTACCAGCAGCTTCTCCAGGCTTGAGGATGGCAATGCCAAGCCAGTGGTGACATAGCTAGCACAAGGCTGGCTTGGCACTGCCATCCTCAAGCCTGGAGAAGCTGCTGGGAGTGCCGGAGCCAGAGGGGGCGGAGCCAGGCTGTGCCAAGCCCCACCCCCTCGTCTCTGGCTTTGGAGCTCCCAGCAGCTTCTCCAGGCTTGAGGATGGCAATGCCAAGCCAGTGGTGACATAGCTAGCACAAGGCTGGCTTGGCCCTACCTTCCTCAAGCCTCGAGAAGCTGCTGGGAGTGCCGAAGCCGGGGAAGGGGGCGGGGCTTGGCACGGCCTGGCTCTGCCCCCTCCTCTGAGAAGCGCCCCATCCGGCTGGGATCAACCTCCTTTGGTCCCGGGATCGACTGGTCGATCGCGATCGACTTCCTAGGTCATTTCCGATTCAGTTGACTAATTAAGCTGAAACTCCAAATGCTTGCTCGAAGAGCCAAGTTTTCAATTTTTTCCGAAAGGTAAGGAGGGAGGGAGCCGATCTGATATCCCTGGGCAGGGAGTTCCACAGCCTCGAGGACACTATAGAGAAGGCCCTGTCCCTCCCCCCGCCAGGCGTGCTTGCGAAGCCGGTGGGATCGAGAGCAGGGCCTGCTCTGATGATCTTAAATCCCTGGTGGGTTTTAATCAGGGCCAGCCAATCACCTCCCAACAAAGGATTCCCCAAGGCAGTAAGAAGCCAGACCTTGAAACTACAAGGCCACTCAATGCTAATCAAGGTGGCCAATTGAAACATTTACACCTACCTCAAGCAGACAAAAGTTCTTTCTCCCACCCTGGACATTCCACCGATATATAAACCCTGCTTGCCTAGTTTCCAAAAGACCTCACAACCTCTGAGGATGCCTGACATAGATGCAGGTGAAATGTCAGGAGAGAATGCTTCTAGAGCAGTGTTTCTCAACCTTCCCAATGCCATGACCCCTTAATACAGTTCCTCATGTTGTGGTGACCCCCAACCATAAAATCATTTTCATTGCTACTTCATAACTGTAATTTTGCTACTGTTATGAATCATCATGTAAAATGTATTTTCATTCACTGGACCACATTTGGCACAAATACCTGATACACCCAAGTTTGAATACTGGTGGGATTGTGGGGGGTGATTTTGTCATTTGGGAGGTGTAGTTGCTGGGATGTATAGTTCACCTACAAAGAGCATTCTGAACTCCACCAACGATGAAGTTGAACCAAACCTGGCACACAGAACTCCCATGACCAACAGAAAATACTGGAAGGGTTTGGTGGACATTGACCTTGAGTTTGGGAGTTGGAGTTCACCTACTGTACATCCAGAGAGCACTGTGGACTCAAATAATGATAGATCTGGATCAAACTTGGCGCAAATACTCAATATATCCAAATGTGATCACAGGTGGAATTTGGGGAAAATAGACCTTGATATTTGGGAATTGTAGTTGCTGGGATTTATAGTTCACATATAACCAAAGAGCTTTCTGAACTCCACCAACAATGGAATTGAACCAAACTTCCCATACAGAACCCCCATGGCCAATAGAAAATCATGTATTTTCTGATGGTCTTTAGCAACCCCTCTGACACCCCCTCCCGACCCCCATAGGGGTCCCGACCCCCAGGTTGAGAAATACTGTTCTAGAGCATGGCCAGACAGCACAGGAAACTCACAACAACCCATGGAGTATCATCGCTTTCAAT
Organism: Anolis apletophallus; assembly: GCA_030556195.1. NCBI lineage: Eukaryota > Metazoa > Chordata > Lepidosauria > Squamata > Anolidae > Anolis > Anolis apletophallus. Next base: position 9,820,088 of record JARBWK010000013.1, read on the forward strand.
AAGTCTCATCGATACAAGGAGAAATAAAGATTGACTGGACTTCTTATATGCTGTCTCCCGCCTTCCGGAAAGCTCCACATCCCTGGACCAGACCTTGTTTTGATGGATGAAGATGTATTGCGTGATCATTTGCTGACCTTGCTGGGCTACTAACATACATGGACCTCAGATCCCACAGACTACTGGGAGAAAAGTAATTGAACTTAATTAATATGCAGTGAAACTCACTGTGTGGCCACTAGCATGAATGATTTCATATATTGCATAACCTCTCTCAAAATATTTTGCCACCCGAACCTTGATTTAAACAGCTTTTGCATCTATGCGACCCATGTACAATTGGACGTAAATAACACAAAGTTATTTCTCTTGAACGTTGGGCTCTGCAAGGGCATCTTTGCACGTGGTGTTTTCATTTGTATTACTTTTCTTTTTTCACATTTAGGAGAGTGAGAGAGAACACAGAGAAATGCGCACTGCCATATTCTTGCTTGTCCTGCCCAGTTTAACTCTCAACTCTTGTCTGTTTGATGTAAGTGTGAATGTTTCATTTGGCCACCTTGATTAGCATTGAATGGCCTTGCAGCTTCAAGGCCTGGTTGCTGATGAACCAACATGCAAGGCCATTAAATGCTAATAAATTTCTCTTCTTGGCTTTTCTTCGCTAACGAAAATTCAGGAAGGACTCATCCCACGCTTTCTACAAGCGCGTTGATGACTAAGAAGGCCAATCCGAGATAGATAAGTCCGGTTGCAGAAAGCACAGCAGAAAGTCTCCTTGGGTCAGGGCTGCCCAGAAAGTCGATCGCAATCAACCAGTCGATCCCGGGAATGAAGGAGGTTGATCCCAGGATAGGGCACTTCTCAGAGGGGGCAGAGCCAGGCCTCACCAAGCCCCGCCCCCCTCCCCCGGCTTGGCACTCCCAGCAGCTTCTCCAGGCATGAGGATGGCAATGCCAAGCCAGTGGTGGCATAGCTAGCACAAGGCTGGCTTGGCACTGCCGTCCTCAAGCCTGGAGAAGCTGCTGGGAGCTCCAAAGCCAGAGGGGGCGGGGCTTGGCGTGGCCTGGCTCCACCCCCTGGCTTCCGCTCTACCAGCAGCTTCTCCAGGCTTAAGGATGGCATAGCTAGCACAAGGCTGGCTTGGCACTGCCATCCTCAAGCCTGGAGAAGCTGCTGGTAGAGCGGAAGCCAGAGGGGCAGAGCCAGGCCACGCCAATCCCCACCCCTCCCCTCTCCAGCCTTGAGGAGGTAGGTAGATCTTTCTGACTTGGTTTTATTATAAGTAGCTCACATGCTGCAAAAGTGTGGGCACCCCTGCCTTGGGTGATGTTGTTTCCAAGTTGCGGTTCTTTCTGCGTTGTCGTTTCTCTTCAAGACCCGTTTGGCGTGTATTCTCGAAAGAGGCCGCAGCATTGTGGATAGTGCATCTCCACGCCTCCCGATGTGAGGCTAGGGTGGACCATTGTTCGTGATCAATCTGGCCGAGCCTGAGATGTTGTTACAGGGAGTCCTTATATCTCTTTTTTGGGGCGCCTCTCTTGCACTGACCCGTGGCGAGTTCACCATAGAGTAGTATCTTTGGGAGGCAGTGGTCCTCCATCCTAGAGACATACCCTGCCCAGCGCAGCCGTGTTCTCAATAGCATGGCCTCAACGCTGGTGATTCCTGCGTGCTCAATGACAGCAACATTAGTCACATAGTCAGTCCAGTGTATATTTAGGATTGTGCAAAGACAGGCCTGATGAAAGCGTTCGAGGAGTCATAGGTGTTGGCGATAGGTGACCCATGTTTCAGACCCATAGAGGAGAATAGACAGTACGATAGCTCTGTACACACTGATTTTGGTGCTTTGCCTCAGGTGCTTGTTGCTCCAGACTCTTCTGTGAAACCTGCCAAACGCTCTCTATGCCTTTGCTAATCTGTGATCTATCTCTTTGTCAGTCTTGGCATCTGAAGAGATGATGCTTCCCAGGGAGGTGACCTGCTGAACGGACTTAAGTACAGATTTGCCTGTGCTGATGTGGGGGTGATGGTGTTCTTCCTGTGGTGCGGGCTGGTAGAGAACTTCCGTTTTCTTCAGGCTGAGTTCCAGCCCAAACAGCTCTGCAGCTGTTGCAAAGCAGAATGTCAGGCGCTGCAGGACTTCTTCTGAATGGGCGACAAGGGCAGCATCATTGGCAAAAAGCAGCTCACGGACTATATAGAGCGAGGCCTCAGACGGCTTAAGTTGAACATCAGTACGGTAGTGTGTGTGTGTGTGTGTGTGTGTGTATATATACACACACACACACACAGTATATATATATGCCGTCTTCTTCTTCGAGGTCTGCCATAGCCCTTTGGAGCATCATGCTGAAGAAGATTGTAAATAGGGTTGGTGCAAGAACACAACCTTGCTTCACTCCATTAGTTATTAGAAAGGGCTCTGAGAAAGCATCGCCGTATCTGACTTGACCGTGCTGGCCCTCATGTAGCAGGATAATCATTTTGAGGAATTTGGGGAGACATCCATGCTAATCAAAGTGGTCAATAAAGCATTCACACCTACCTCAATCATACAAGAGTTCTTTCTCCCTCCCTGGACATTATTCCACAGATATATAAACCCCATTTGCCTAGTTTTCAACAGACCTCACAACCTCTGAGAATGCCTGCCATAGATGCATCAGGATAGAATGCTTCCGGAACATGGCCACACAGCCCGGAAAACTCACAACCCGGACCTGATATGTTTAGCCTGGAGAAAAGAAGACGAAGAGAAAGTATCACGAGAACCTTGGAAGGATTCTCGTGATACAGAAAGACACAAACTTCCCACACAGAACTCCCATAACCAAGAGAAAATGCGATAAGAGTTTGGTGGGCATTGACCTTGGGTTTTGGAGTTGTAGTTCACCTATATCCAGAGAGCACTGTGGACTGAAACAATGTTGGATCAGGATCAAACTTGGCATGAATACTCAATATGCCCAAATGTGAACGCAGATGGAGTTCAGGAGAAATAGACCTTGACATTTGGGAGTTGTAGTTGCTGGGATTTATAGTTCCCCTACAATCAAAGAGGATTCTGAACCCTACCAATGATAGAACTTGGCCAAACTTCCCACACAGAACCCCCCGGAGGCAAGAGGAGGTCTCTCCTTGGGGACAGAAGGCGAGCCTTCCCACTGCAGGGAGAGGAGAGACCAAGGAGACAATGGGTGGGACATTCAAAAATGCATCCAGACAAGAGTTCCTTCTCCCACCCTGACATCATTCCACAGATATAAACAGGCAGAATGAAAGCAGACAGACCTTTCAGCTGCAAGGCCATTCAATGCTGATCAATATGGCCAATGGGACATTCAAAAAATGCATCCAGACAAGAGTTCCTTCTCCCATCCTGACATCATTCCACAGATATAAACTGGCAGAATGAAAACACACAGATCTTTAAGCTGCAAGGCCATTCAATGCTGATCAATGTGGCCAAGCAGATGAATTCCTCGCAGACACAGATGGCTTTGGCAGGAAATGGCTGCCAAAGCCTCCTTGTGGTTGTCCTCACTTGTGGCTCGTCTTCGCGCGCTGCCGCATGCTCCAAATGCACATGTGCAGGCCAGGCACCCGCCCCCTCCTTCGCTCTGCTGCCCTCCTTCTCCCTCCCTCCTCCTCAGGCCACGCTGCGACGGCACTGAGGATGGAGGCGGGTGAGTCGTCTCAGGGACAGCATGAGGAAGCCCGGCGGAAGATGCGCCATGCGCGGGGCAGAAGCCCTCTGAAATCCGGCTGCGATCTACCAGTTCCGGGACCGCGATTGACTGGTCGATCGCGATCGACGTTGTGAGCAGCCCTGGGTTAAACCCTTGTGCCAGCAAGGGCAGAGGCGCCCCTCTGAAATCCGGCTGCGATCTACCAGCTCTGGGACCGCAATCGACTAGTCGTTCGCGATCAACGTTGTGAGCAGCCCTGGGTTAAACCCTTGTGCCAGCAAGGGCAGAGGCGCCCCTCTGAAATCCGGCTACGATCTACCAGCTCTGGGACCGCAATCGACTGGTCAATTGCGATCGACGTTGTGAGCAGTCCTGGGTTAAACCCTTGTGCCAGCAAGGGCAGAGGCACCCCTCTGAAATCCGGTTGCGATCTACCAGCTCTGGGACTGCAATCAACAGGTCGATCGCGATCGACGTTGTGAGCAACTCTGGGTTAAACCCTTGTGCCAGCAGGGTTTGCAAATCCTCTCTCTATATATGTGCATTTTCCTCCTCCTACAATACTTGGAAGCCCTATATATCTATATCTATCTAGAAATCTAAGAAGAAATAAACGTTGAATCTAGAAAAACATAGAACTAGAAATAGAATCATCCTCTGGGTTCGTCTGCTTAACCAATCACAGATCCACCTAGGGGCTTGAGGCTGTTAGGAATGGTGGGGGGTGAATTCCAAAACACCTGGAGGGCCTAAGTTTGCCCATGCCTGCTCTAAGGAGACACTCTCAGATCAAGCTGTGAGTCACACTTTGATTAAAGCACAATTTCAAATATTTTGTAAGCTTAAATCATTATTTTTTGCAAAAAGAAGAAAGGCAAGATTAATTTAAGAGTTTGTGCCTTTTGATTTAGAAATAAGTTCCACTGAGTATAATTGGATTAAAAGTCAAATAAAGGCATGACCGACCAGGGTTGGCACCCGAAGTTGGCACAACCAGGCGCCTGCTGAAGCAGACATCCAACTCCAAAGGAATACACTTGTCCATTCCGATCCTCATTCTGCTTAATGTCACTGCCTATTGGCTTACATAATCTGAACCCAGAGTATTTCTGGGTGAAATACTCCCATTTGAGTCCTTTTCTGACTCATGGTGACCTGATCACAGAGCCTTCTCAGTGGATTTGTTTAGAGGGCGTTTGGCTTTGTGGAGTGACAGAGCGGAGGAAAGACTCATTTGCTGAGATATTTGCTTTTTCGAGGCAAGGTTTTCTGCAACCCTGGCAGGATTCAAACAAAGGAGAAACAGGGCTGATCGTCTTACTCTGACAATGGTTTCAGAAACCGGAAGATTGCTTTAGACAAAAGAAAAAGGTTTTTCAGGCATTGCTCACTCAAACCTCACTGCATTGTGTGCATCAGAAGACAACAAAGGGAGTTCTGCAATGCACAGATTCCCGTCCTATCTGTCACTAAGTAGGTTCAGAAAAAATGCTTATTTCACTCAGAACAGTGGGCTGCATAGAATGGTTTTAATAACTTGAAAACTGCTTTAGAGAAGAATTATAAAGGGCCTAGACTTCACAGTGTTATATGCAAAGAAGAGAAATAGACACCTGCAATGAAGAGAGTCTGGCGTTCTAATATCTATTTATTTATAGTATTTATTTTCTGCAGGGGACTCAGGGTGGATTACAGTACACATATACATGGCAAACATTCAATGCCATAGACCAGGGGTGGGCAACCTACGGCCCGCGGGCCGGATCCAGCCTGGCAGCCGATTCTGACCGGCCCTGGGAGAAGGGCGTCGGGGGCGGGGCCAAGAAGAAGGGGTGCCGCTGCCGCCATCCCTTCGCGGCGGCTTTGGAGTGCCTGACATCCCTTTGGAGCGGCGGCTTTGAAGTGCCTGGCGATCCGGGCCTGCAGCGGGAGTACTTGGCGACCTGCAGGGCTGATGCCCTGGCAACCCGGAAGACTTGATCGTCTTCTAGGTCGCCAGGTCGAATAAGCCACCTCAGATTGCCGACTGCTCCCCCTGCAGGTCCGGAGGTGGCAGGCACTCCATAGCAGGGCGATCAGCTGGGAAACGGCTGGGGACAGGGCCGGTTCGTCCATTAGGCGGACTACGCAGGCGCGTAGGGCGACGCCACCTGGGAGGGGTCACCACCTGGGAGGGGTGCCGCCACGCCGGCTCCGCCCGCCGCCTGCGCCACGCTGCCCTGCCCGCTGTTGCGCCAGACAGGCCTCCGCAGCCGGCTCTGCGGCCTGCGCCGCGATGCCGCGGCCGGGCCTTTGTTAGGCCGGCCGCGCCTCCGCATGCGCAGAAGCTTCTACATACGCTACAGCACCTGTTAGAGCTTCTGCGCATGCGTAGCTCTGCGCACGTGCACTGACTCAGAGCGCACCTCCCACTTTGGAGCCAGTGCACGTGCGTGCACTTTCGCGTATGCGCACTGGCCTCCAAAGCGGGAGGTGCGCTCTGGAGTTAGTGCGTGTGCGCACAGATTGGCGCATGGGCACTGGGCTCCCCTCGGGAGCAACTGGGGGGGGCAATTTTTCCCGCGTACCCCCCGGGAACAGGTAGGTCCGCCCCTGGCTGGGGACAAGAGCGGGCGGAGGCCTGCAGCCTCATGACCTTTTGGTCAGTGGTGATTTAATGTAGCTGACTCCTAGCCAACTGCGCCACAGCCCGGTTCCTATGGGTGCATCCATGCAGTAGAATTACTTCAGATTGAAACCACTTTAACTGCCATGGCTCACTACTATGGAATCATGGGAGTTGTAGTTTTACAAAGGCTTTAGTCACCTGGGTGGATGCAGGGAACGCTGTGGATGGAGTGTATCTGGATTTCAGGAAGGCCTTCGACAAGGTCCCTCATGACCTTCTGGCCAACAAAGTAATCAAATGTGAGCTAGGATTTGAAGTCCAAAACACCTGGAGGGCCAAAGTTTGCCTATGCCTGCCTTAAAGGTTCCATTGAGCTGAATGCTCCCGACTCACTCAAGTTGCATTGAGTTGAATGGTCCCAACTTACTAATCAAACATCCCTGACCCACTTGTCAAAAGTTCTACTGAGTTGAATGGACCTTGTTCCAGAGTCAGTCCAATGCACAAATGCACTTGAGAAAAGACGTCTCAAAGAACCAGAAATGAGATGCCTTGCCATTCAATTTAATCACTTATTCCGGCGATGTTTGAATTACAAATGAAAGTGCAAATCTTATTATGTGCTTTTGATCCCACATTTCCAAATCCATTAAGCCTGAAGAAGCAGGATTGGCATACATTACAGAGGTCAACAGGGAAAAAACATCCGGACCCAATTCTTTTAATTTATCCTTTTAAGAAGTATTTTGCATAACGAGATTCTGGAAAAAACTGCCGATCTTTCTCATTTCCTCCTTGCAGGGGATGGGCCTTGAACTCTTTGCAAATACTTCTTTTTTTTTCTCTTGCAGCAATTTAGCCTAAGTATCACACATGCAAATTAACAAATTGACTTTGCTGTCTGTATTGTTTATATATATATATATATATATATATAGAGAGAGAGAGAGAGAGAGAGAGAGAGAGAGAGAGTTTTGGTTTTTCTGTTTCAGAGGAAGTGCTTTTGAGTAGAACCCTCCCTTTCAGTTGACTATACATTGCAAAGAGAAAAAAGAGAAAAATATATAAAAAATAAAAATGTAATGTTTGTTTGTTTGTTTGTTTGTGTAATGTTCATTTGTGGGATTAACATAATGCTCAAAACCCCGTGGACAAATTGACACCAGATTTGGACACAATACACTTGCCAGGCCAACGAGTGACCATCACTCATAAAACACTGAAAGACACAGCAGATCAGGCTTTAAAAGCCAAAAAATAAAGAATACATTACAATGCATGTGCAAAACAACACACACACACACACAAGTGTATGCAAACACACATATACACAAATATATACACACACATATACACACAGCACATATACACAGACTGGGCCACAGCAACACGTGGCAGGGATATTACTTAACACACCAAAACAATCAATACCTTTTTCAAATAACCCAGGCATTGCCGGGTACCCAAGCTTTTATATGTGTGCGTGTGTGTGTGTGTGTGTGTTTGTATCTGCCCGCTGCCACGCGTTGCTGTGGCCCAGTCTGTGTATATGTGCTCGTGTGTGTGTGTATATATACTCTCTCTCTCTCTCTATATATATATATAGTGTGTATATATATATATATACATACTGTGTGTGTGTGTATATATATATATATATATATATATATATACACTGTGTGTGTGTGTGTGTATATATACTGTATATACTGTGCATATAGGCCTGGTTTGGGGAGGACTGACCCATGGTTTGGGGAATTGTAATTCTACAACATCCTTACACATTTTCTAATGGGAGCATTTATGAAAAATCAAATCAGAAACTGGCTTTTTTTCTAGTAAGTAGTGTTGCTAATTAACTAAATAATATTACTTAACACACCAAAACAACCAAATAACCCAGGCATTGCCAGGTACCCAAGCTTTTATTTATTTATTTATTTATTTATTTCAGGATTTTACCCCGCTCTTCTCAACCCCCGAGGGGGGACTCAGAGCGGCTTACAGCAGGCACAATTCGATGCCACATCAACAGCGTAAAACCCCAAACCCCACAACCCATTAAAACATTAAGGCATTAAAATACAATCCCTCAACACATCTACAATCATTCCAATTAAAACAGTATTCAACCCTAGAAACATTGACCCTCTTCCTCCCTCCCATTAAAATTCCGTCTCACATGCTGCCTAGTGCTGGTGAGGGAACGCCTGATCCCAGAGCCAGGATTTCACCTTCTTCCTGAATGTCAGGAGGGATGAGGTGGACCGTATCTCCGTAGGGAGCGCATTCCACAGGCGGGGGCCACCACCGAGAAGGCCCTGTCCTCGTCCCCACCAACCGCATCTGAGAGGTCGGCGGGAGCGAGCAGGGCCTCCCGGATGATCTTAGGTTACGGGATGGGACGTAGCGGCCGATGCGTTCGGACAAGTAAGCTGGGCCAGAACCGTATAGAGCTTTAAAGGTCAAAACCAGCACTTTGAATTGAGCCCGGAATTGGACAGGCAGCCAGTGGAGCTGACACAGCAGGGGGGTAGTGTGCTCCCTGTATGTAGCTCCCGTTAGTAGTCTGGCTGCCGCCCGCTGGACTAATTGCAATTTCCGAACTGTCTTCAAAGGCAGCCCCACGTAGAGTGCGTTGCAGTAATCTATTCGGGATGTGACCAGAGCGTGGACAACCGTAGCCAGATCAGACTTCCCAAGGTACGGGCGCAGCTGGCGCACGAGTCTTAACTGTGCAAAAGCTCCCTGGCCACCGCTGAGACCTGGGGTTCCAGGCTCAGCGCTGAGTCCAGGATCACTCCCAAGCTATATATATATATATATGGTATATATATTGGTATATATATATATATGGTATATATATTGTGTGTATATATATATATACTCTGTGTGTGTGTGTGTGTATATATATATATACCGTATATATATATATATATATATATATATATATATATATATATATATATATATAAAAGCTTGGGTACCTGGCAATGCCTGGGTTATTTGGTTGTTTTGGTGTGTTAAGTAATATTATTTAGTTAATTAGCAACACTACTTACTAGAAAAAAAGCCAGTTTCTGATTTGATTTTTCATAAATGCTCCCATTAGAAAATGTGTAAGGATGTTGTAGAATTACAATTCCCCAAACCATGGGTCAGTCCTCCCCAAACCAGGCCTATATGCACAGTTGGCCATGTTGCATCTGTGTGCCAAGTTTGGTCCAGATCCAAAGTTGGCTGGGTTCAGTGCTCTCTGGATGTAGGTGAACTACAACTCCTATAAATTAAGGTCAATTCTCTCAATCTGGTCATGAGGGTTCTGTGTGCGAAATGTGGTCCAGATCCATTATAGAAGGGAGTCCCCGGTACTCTGCTTTGATGCAGGGTGAACTACAACTTCCACCCTATTGAGTCAGTCCCCTAAACCCCTCCAGCCTGTTCAGTTGCTGATCAATTTCTCCATGTTTGCTGTGTGCCATAGGAAAGGGTAGGAAAGGGTTAAGGGAGAGGCAGTGGGTGGGGTCATGCAAATTCCACACAAGGAACCCTAGGATGCCTCCCTGTGGTGGAGGAAATACGTGAAATCTAGGATGAAATTCTCCCCGAATGAAGGCATTCCTTGAGTGGTGGGCCATAGTTTCGGGGGATGACATTGGCAGTGTTTGGGCTACATGTTCATGGCGCTCACTATAACCTGCAATGTCAGTGGAGGGAGTGCCCTTGGAGGCTTTTCCGCACTTGGAACTATAGCCTGTTTGTGGAGGTAGGAGGCTGTCTGCGGACACTTCTGCCACATACACATTTTTTACTTTTATTATGTGTATGTATGTATATTAATTAATTATCCAGTCTGACACAGCGGTGCTTGGCTGCTGTGTCGGACTGGATGAGGGCGAGCAAATTGAAATTGAATCCTGATAAGACAGAGGCACTCCTAGTCAGTCGAAAGGCCAAACAGGGCATAGGGTTACAGCCTGTGTTAGACGGGGTTACACTCCCCCTGAAGACGCAGGTTCGCAGTTTGGGAGTGATCCTGGACTCATCGCTGAGCCTGGAACCCCAGGTTTCAGCAGTGACCAGGGGAGCATTTTCACAGTTAAAACTTGTGCGTCAGCTGCGCCCGTACCTTGGGAAGTCTGACTTGGCCACAGTGGTCCACGCTCTGGTTACATCCCTTATAGATTACTGCAACGCTCTCTACGTGGCGTTGCCTTTGAAGACTGTTCGGAAGCTGCAACTAGTCCAACGGACAGCAGCCAGGTTGATAACAGGAGCGGCATTCAGAGAGCGTACAACTCCCCTGTTGTGCCAGCTCCACTGGCTGCCAGTTTGCTACCGGGCACAATTCAAAGTGCTTGCTTTAGCCTTTAAAGCCCTAAACGGTTCAGGTCCAACTTACCTGTCTGAACGCATCTCTCCCTATGAACCATCAAGATGCTTAAGATCAGGGCTGTCCAACTGGCGGCCCTGGGGCCGGATCCGCCCCCCCAGCCTGTTAGGCACGGCCCCAGCTATGCCCCCAGCCGCCATTTTTAAATTTTAAAAAAAATTCTAAATTTTTTTTTAAAAAATGGCAGCCGGGGGAGGGGAGGCGGGGCAGGGAGGAGGAAGAGCTAGCTCCTCCTCCCTGCACTGCCCCCTCCGTCCCTTTCTCCGCGCCCGGGAGTAGGCGGCGCCAAGGGCAGCGCGTCACGCCAGGCCTGTGACGCACTGCCCTTGGCTCCGCCTTCTGCCCTATTTCGGCTCCCCGCCCTAGGAAGGGCGGGGGCCGCGAAAAGGAGGAGTAAGCGGCGCCAAGGGCAGCGCGCGTCACGCCAGGCCTGTGACGCGCTGCCCGGGAGAATGACAGCTGTAGGAGAGGGCGGGGCCTGGACTGGGGGCGGGGCCTGGGGGCGGGGCCGAGCGCCCCCCCGAGGTCATCAGTGACCTCTATTCCGGCCCTGGACCCGGTAGAAGTTGGACAGCCCTGCTTAAGATCATCTGGAGAGGCCCTGCTCTCGGCCCTGCCTTTTTCGCAGGCGCGACTGGCGGGGACGAGAGACAGGGCCTTTTCAGTGGTGGCTCCTCGGCTTTGGAACGCCCTCTCTAGAGACATCAGATCGGCCCCCTCCCCTGACATTTCGCAAGAAAGTCAAGACCTGGCTGTTTGAGCAGGCATTTGCTGATGAAATATAACGGTTCAATTCGATATATGGAATGACGACGGTGTGACGGAAAGTGATTTCAACATGACGCTGAGACTGCAATTGTATGTTTTCATTGTTAATTTGTTGTTATATGGTTATTTTTGGTTTGTTTGCTTGTGTTGTATTGGAGGGCAGAGACTGCCTTGTGTAAACCGTCCGGAGTCACCTCCGGGCTGAGAGGGGCGGTATAGAAATGTGACAAATAAATAAATAAATAAATAAATAAAATTTTACATGCCTAGAGTTGGAAGAAACCCCAAGGGCCATCAGGCCCTCCTGAAGCTGAAGGGGAAAAGGAAGGGGCCTGGGGCTCTTAGGAATGGTGGGAGTTGAAGTCCAAAACACCTGGAGGGCCCAGGTTTGCCCATGCCTGCTCTAAAGCTCTGGATTCCTCTGTGAAGGTCCGCGTCCCGGCCTGCAGGGGGCGCTGTTTCTTAACTTCGGCTGAGTCCAATTAAGCCAAAGCAGAGGAGAGAAAAGGGGAAGGCGAGCCTTAGAAGCAGGAGTTACTAAAGAGCAAGCAGAGCAAGCAAGCACTCTCTCAGTCTAAAGCCTGCTTTTCCTTCCCTTCTTTTTGAACCAGCTCCTCCTTCCCTTTCTCCAAAGCAGGGCAAACTCTGGCTTGGAGGTAAGTGCCTTTTTTTTCCTTTTGCAAGGATGGCCAAAGTGGGATGCATTGCATGTTGCATGCCCCCTTTCCAGGGTAATCTATATTGAAGTGCAAATGGTCCCTACTTTTGGAGCATGATGTAATTATTATTTTTGTTCTTATTAGAGTCCAGTGGAAATGTTTGCTTGCTTAGAGCAGCCTTGGATTCTCTCCTATACAAGTCTTTTCCACCTTGCCTTCAAGCAACTCCATTCAGCCAATTGTTTCTGCCTCTTACTTATTTTGCTTCTTTTGTATTTACTTTTTCATTCCTTGCTGTTCTTTTGGTTTTGATTTGCCTATTGACTGTCAGGTTTATTTATGTTTCGTCTTGAACTTGGTGATAAGAGATGTATCTCTGACCAATGCTGCCTCAATACTTTTAAAGGCAGCTACTCCCCATCTGTTCTTGAAAGCTAAGCAGGCCGAGTCCTGGCTGGTATTTGGATGGGAGGCCACCAATAGAATACCCAAAGTGTCAAAGAACTGCCAAACCACCTGTTTTATTTATTTATTTATTTAATTAATTTATATTTTTCGTATTCCTTGCCTAAGTTAAATTCAGGGAAATCTATGCCCTGTATCCCAGAATATCCCACATTATCTGAGTGTGGACTCGGATAACCTAGTTCAAAGCAGACAATGTAATAATTACATAAAATATTGATAATAATTCAGAGGTTCCATCCTCTGAAATCCTGGTGTTGGCCTTTTAAGGAGAGGCAAATATATACTGTATATACTTGAGTATAAGCCTAGTTTTTCAGTCCCTGTTTTAGGCTGAAAAAGCTCCCCTCGGCTTATACTTGAGTCAAGGTTATTTACTCTATTATTAGTATTATTTTTATTACATTTATTATTTCACTCTTATTATTATGTTTACATTATTTTACTCTTATTATTTTTATTACATTTATTATTTTACTGTATTTTTATTGTTACACTTATTATTTTACTCAATTGTTATTACATTTATTTTACTCTTTATTATTTGTTTTACTCTATTTATTATTGTTATTATTACATTTCCATTATCTTACTCTATTATTTTTATTGCATTTATTATTTTGCTCTCTTTGTTATGGTTCGAAGGATACATAAAAGGTTATAATAGTGGTTTAATCACAGTTTAATCAGTCTTAGATTACAGTTTGATGTAAATATTCAAAAACATTTAACCTATTGATGCCTCAATTAATGTCATTGCATTGGTATCTATTTTTACTTTGAAATACCTGCTGCATTTCGCACCATTGGCTTACACTCGAGCCAATACGTTTTCCCAGTTTTTGTGGCAAAATTAGGTGCCTCAGCTTATACTCAGAGATAGCCCAAGGTAATTTTAAATGGTAGGCAAAAATTATTTCCCCCAAAAAAAAAAACCCTCCAATCCCTCTGAGAGTCCGCATGCTTGAAACTCCGCCCCGCCGCTGGAAACTCCGCCCCGCGCCAGCTGGAAACTCCGCCCCGCGCCCCTCTGGAAACTCCGCCCCCGCGCCGGCTGGAAACTCCGCCCCCGTGTTGGCTGGAAACTCCGCCTCCGCGCCTGCTGGAAACTCCGCCCCTGTGCTGGCTGGAAACTCCGCGCCTGCTGGAAACTCCGCCTCCGCGCTGGCTGGAAACTCCGCCTCCGTGCCGGCTGGAAATTCCACCTCCGCGCCTGCTGGAAACACAGCAGACACAGAGGAGGAGTTTCAAGGCAGCACGGAGGCGGAGTTTCCAGCTGGTGTTGGTGCGCCCTTGCAGATCTGGCGCTTTCGACGGGCGCCTACTCCGCCGAGTGCGTTAATCCGCCCCTGCTTATACTCGAGTATATGCGGTAATACATATACTTCTCATTGAGGGAGTTCTAGTGCCCTACCAAACTACAAGCCCCAAGAATCCAAAGAACGAACTGCATGCATTTTGCAAAGGAAGAAAACACGCATATCTTATGCAAAAAAAGAGGTAAATATTGCAAACTTGCATGAATTATGCACCTTTCAGAATTCATGTCCTTGTAGTTGCATTTTGTGTATGCATTTTGCAATTTCCTCCCTCCTTCCGCTTTGATTCGTTCAGCATCTTTCCAAGCTTTTTTGGGAGAAGCTGTTCTGCAGAGATTAGGGGAAGTTTTCTTTTCTTTGGGTCAGCTATCAAGTGCAGTATAAATCCACGCAAACATCCGATCCGGTACAACCAGAACAACAGGAGAAGGAATACACTTTTAATCCCATGGCAATTAGAAGCGAAGCCAAGATCTGTGGCCAGCCTGCTGTAAACCCAATCCCCTTCCTTCCAGATGAGGTGTTAACTGTTTGCTGGGAGGATTCCTTGCAGTTTGCCAACTCTTACAGTTATTTAAACTCCAGCAGATCAAATTGATGTTATTACTTTTTTAAGAAGCCCCCCACTGTGGTGCAATGGGTTAAACCAGCGTTTCTCAACCTGGGGGCCGGGAGGGGGTTTCAGAGGAGTCACCAAAGACCACCAGAAAACATATATATCTGATGGTCTTAGGAACCCCTTTGGCAGAGAAGGCTGAAGATCTCTCTGCTGTCCTTCCTTTTTGGAAACAGCTGGCAAATCCTCCCACCAAAAGCCCTGCTCTGTTGCGATTGGCTGGCCTCTTAGCCAAGGGGAGGGCTGTTTCTGAGACTTATTTATTTTTTTTATTATTCGGTTTTATATTCCGCTCCTCCCAGCAGGCTCGGGGCGGATCACAAAATGCAGATACACAATAAAACAACGATACAGCAATAAACCCATCATAAAACATTATAAAACATACAATAAAAACTCGGTACGTAGCCATAGTGAAACGGTCTACGATTCCTACTGAGCGAGACGGGCCCAGCGACTTAAAATTATCCAAAGGCCAGTCTGAAGAGGGCCGTTTTACATTCCCTTCGGAAAGGGAGGAGTTCAGGGACCACTCGAATGTGGTCAGGGAGCGAGTTCCAGAGTGCTGGAGCCGCCGCAGAGAAAGCTCTCTGTCTTGTACTGGACAGGTGACAGGAGCGGGACGATGGTATAACCAGCAGATTTTGCTCTTCCGAGCGCAGTGATCTCGGGGGACCGTACGGGGTAAGGCGGTCCCTCAGGTACACAGGCCCTAGCCCGTGCAAGGCCTTAAAGGTTAATACCACCACCTTGAAGGCAATCCGGTACTCAATAGGGAGCCAGTGCAGTTGCCGGAGAATGGGAGTAATGTGCTCCCTCACTGGTGCTCCCACCAGCAAGCGAGCCGCGGCATTCTGCACCAGCTTGAGTTTCCGGATTGTCGACAAAGGAAGGCCCACGTAGAGGGCGTTACAGTAGTCCAGTCTCGAGATGACCGTCGCTTGGATCACCGTGGCCAGGTAGGCCCTGGACAGGTAGGGGGCCAGTCGCCTAGCCTGTCGTAGGTGGAAGAACGACGTCCCGCTGACCATGGAGACCTGGGCCTCCATGGTCAGCAAGGAGTCCAATCTAACACCTAAGCTCTTAACCAAGGGTGACGGGCTAAGTTGCTCGCCATCCAGGGTAGGCAACCGGCACTCATCCAGCCCAGGTCGACCAGGCCACAAGATCTCCGTCTTCGACGGGTTCACCTTCAGCCGGCTGGCACGCAGCCATCCAGTCACGGCTTCTAGGCATTGATGGAAACAATCGGGTACGGTGTCCGGCCTGCCGTCCATTCTCAGCAGAAGCTGGGTGTCATCCGCATACTGATAACACTCCAGACCAAAGTCGCGGGCCAGCTGGGCCAGGGGGCGCATGTAAATGTTAAATAATAAGGGCGAGAGGATGGCCCCCTGGGGGACCCCACAACTTAATGGGAGCCTCCCGGAGACCTCCTCTCCCCTCTCCACACGCTGTCCCCGATCCCGGAGAAAGGAGGCCACCCACTTAAGGGCAGTGGGCCAACAGTACATGATCTACGGTATCAAACGCTGCTGCTAGATCTAACAAAACAAGCAGGGCTGACCCTCCCTGGTCCAGCTGGCGGCGAAGTTGGTCTGTAATGGCGACAAGCACGGTCTCCGTCCCATGCCCAATACGGAAGCCGGACTGGAAGGGATCGAGTCCAGCTGTGTCTTCTAAGTACTGAGACTTCAAGTGGGGAGGGGAGAGCAGGCACGCTTTGCGCACGGTGCTCATGCATGGGTAAAGGAGAGCGTGTGAGGCTGGAGGGAGGTTCGTACTAGCAAGCCCCTTCAAGGCATGGGGATTCAGTGTGGGAAGTTTGGCCCAATTCTATCGTTGGTGGGGTTCAGAATGCTCTTTGATTGTAGGTGAACTATAAATCCCAGCAACTATAACTCTCAAATGTCAAGATCGATTTCCCCCAAACTCCATCAGTGTTCACATTTGGGCATATTGATTATTCGCCCCAAGTTTGGTCCAGTTCCATCATTGTTTGAGTCCACAGTGCTCTCTGGGTGTAGGTGAACTACAACTCCCAAACTCAAGGTCAGTCCCCACCAAACCCTTCCAATATTTTCTCTTGGCCATGGGAGTTCTGTGTGCCAAGTTTGGTTCAATTCCATCATTGGTGGAGTTCAGAATGCTTTTTGATTGTAGGTATATAGTAGCAACGAAAATAATATGGTTGGGGGTCCCCACAACAGGAGGAACTGTAGTAAGGGGTCGCGGCATTAGGAAGGTTGAGAAACACTGGGTTAAACCCTTGTGCTGAGGGAAGCCTCATACAAGGATGGTAAAACATCAAAACATCAAGGCGTCCTCTGGGCAACATCCTTTCAGACGGCCAATTCTCTCACACCAGAAGTGACTTGCAGTTTCTTAAGTCACTCCTAACACGGGGGGGAAAAACAAGGAAACCAGCCGTGACAGAGACCTCACTGTGGACTAACCCCTTGAGAATTTGAATGAGTAATTTTGGAAATTATGTTCCTTCTTAATAGTAAGCGTAGGGCTTACCGTAAATGGGAAAATGTGATGGTAGAGGAAAGATCTTCTTTTCCGTGGGACACTTGGCTCAATTGGAAACTGCTGTCTGGACATGCCTAAGATATTACAAGTCAGAGGCAGATGGACGCATGCCTCATCAATCACTTTTTCCTTTGGTTTCTTCAGCACTGTTAACCTCTGGCACTTGTTATAATTGTTGCCAAACCTGTTGGTGACACTGATCGTTCCTTTGGTGAACAATTCTCTTTTTCTTGTAATTCCCTTAACTGTATCTTTCCATTCTTATACTTGCATTCTCGGCATATCCATTGAGAAATCCTTATGAGCAAATACGTACCAGGGGTGCGGCGTTATGGATAGTGCGTCTCCATGCCTCCCGATGTGAAGCCAGGGTGGACCATTGTTGGTGATCAATCTGGCCGAGCCTGAGATGTTGTTTCAGGGAGTCCTTATATCTCTTTTTGGGGCTGCCTCTCTTGCGCTGACCCGTGGCAAGTTCGCCGTAGACTGGTATCTTTGGGAGGCGGTGGTCCTCCATCCTAGAGACGTGCCCTGCCCAGCGCTGCTGTGTTCTCAATAGCATGGCCTCAACGCTGGTGATCCCTGCTTGCTCAAGGACAGCAACATTAGTCACATAGTCGATCCAGTGTATATTTAGGATTGTGCGAAGACGGTGCTGATGAAAGCATTCGAGGAGTCGTAGGTGTTGGCGATAGGGGACCCATGTTTCAGACCCATATAGGAGAATAGACAGTACGATAGCTCTGTACACACTGATTTTGGTGCTTTGCCTCAGGTTCTTGTTGCTCCAGACTCTTTTGTGAAGCCTTCCGAATGCACTCTATGCCTTTGCTAATCTGTGATCTATCTCTTTGTCAATCTTGGCATCTGAAGAGATTATGCTTACCAGGTAGGTGGACTGCTGAACGGACTTAAGCACAGATTTGCCTATGCTGGTGTGGGGATGATGGTGTTCTTCCAATGGTGCGGGCTGGTAGAGGACTTCCATTTTCTTCAGGCTGACTTCCAGCCCAAACAGCTCTGCAGCTGTTGCAAAGCAGGATGTGAGGCGCTGCAGGGCTGCTTCTGAAGGGGCGACAAGGGCAGCATCGTCAGCAAAAAGCAGCTCATGGACTATATAGTTTAGAGTCTTAGTGCGAGCCCTCAGACGGTCTAAGTCGAACAAGCTACCATCAGTACGATAGCGTATATATATGCCATCTTCTTCGAGGTCTGCCGTAGCCCTTTGGAGCATCATGCTGAAGAAGATTGTAAATAGGGTTGGTGCAAGAACACAACCTTGTTTCACTTCATTAGTTAATAGAAAGACCATGGATGATGGGCCTTCTATTACCTTCCCTCACTTCCTGATACCCCTGCCACCCTTATCCCATGACTGATCAATACCAGACTTGGCACACACAGCCCCCATGACCCACTGTAATCCTGGTACAGTTTAGAGGAGGATGGACCATGGATGATGGAACTTGAAGTACTTTCACTCACATCCTGAGACCACTGCGACCCTCATCCAATGACTGATCAAGACGAAACTAGGCACAGAGTCCCCATGACCCACTCTACATCCTGCTGCAGTTCAAAGGGGGGTGGACCATGGATGATGGGACTTGCAGTACCTACACTCACTTACTGAAACCACTGCGACTCTTATCCAATGACTGATCAAGACCAAACTTGGCACACACAGCCTCCATGACCCTACATCCTGGTGCAGTTTTGAGAAGGATGGACCACAGATGATGGGACTTGCAGTACCTTCAGTAATTTCATGATACCACTGCAACTCCCAATAATGATGGATCACGGCCAAACTTGGCAGACAGAGCCTCCATGACCCACTCTACATCCTGGTGCTGTTTGGAGGAGGGTGGACCATGGACGATGGGACTTGCAGTGCCTTCACTAACTTCCTGACACCACTCCGAGCCACATAAATAACTGCTAAAGGCCAACTAATACCTTTGTCAAATAACCCGGGTCCCCAAGCTAGTAAATACATAAAATAAGGACATTGTCAGTTACATTCTCTTAGTGGCCATTACAACACCCCTGCCAGGAAGATCAGTTCACACCTTCATAGAGCGTTCCCTAATGAAGACAGAAAACAGATGCCCCATTTCACAGGAAGCCCTTCAGCTTGCTTTGCACACAACCATCCTAGTGATTTGGGTTCTGACTCAGCCATCTGTCTTCAGGCAGCTGGCTGGCTTTAAATATATTAAATTGGCACCTGTCTGCTCGCGGCTTAGCCTTCACTTAAACGATTTAAAAAGCACAGTTACAAAACTTCTTTGGAGACTTGGAAAAAGAAGAGGTTACTAGCCAATAGGTGGTGTTTTTTCGTGCAGCTTGTTCACTATGCCAGTGTTTCCCAACCTTTTTTGAGCTGCGGCACACTTTTTACATTTGCAAAATCCTGGGGCACACCACCAACCAAAATGACACAAAATGACACTCTAACACAGTAATACATATAGTTAATACGTTTTTAAAATGTATTTATACACTCAGTGTAAAACCTGGGCCTGTTTCGATGAACTCAACATAGATATCCTGGCAGGAATGGCAGAAAGACACCGAACTCCCATAACCAAGAGAAAATGCTGTAAGAGTTTGGTGGGCATTGACCTTGAGTTTTGGAGTTGTAGTTCACCTATATCCAGAGAGCAATGTTGGATCAGGACCAAACTTGGCATGAATACTCAAGATGCCCAAATATGAACGCAGATGGAGTTCAGGGGAAATAGACCTTGACATTTGGGAGTTGTAGTTGCTGGGATTTATAGTTCCCCTACAATCAAAGAGCATTCTGAACCCCACCAATGATAGAACTGGGCCAAACTTCCCACACAGAACCCCCAGGAGGCAAGAGGAGGTCTCTACTTGGGGAAGGGGAGGTGGGCCTTCCCAATGCACGGAGAGGGAGAGACCAAGTACACAATGGGTGGGGAGGGGGGTGTTTGTAATTTTGTGCCTTTATCGAGGTAGGTTTCTTAGGGTTTTTATACTTCAACACACTAGACTCTCCCCCCTCCCCTCCCGGGGGTTCCAATTTCCCACGGCACACCTGATGATCGCTCACGGCACACTAGTGTGCCCCGGCACACTGGTTGAGAAACACTGCACTGTGCTAACCAAGAAGATGAGGAATGTAGAAATATAGAGGTGACGGAAGAAAATGCACAGATCTTCTTGTCTCACAGTCTGATTTTACAGAAAACCTGCCAATAAAACAACCTAGGCAGATGGCCATCGAGCCTCAGCTTAAAAACTCCCAATGGAAGAGAGGCCGTCAGCCCTTGAGTCAGTCTGCTCCACTGCTGAGTGGCTGTTACGAGGGGCGCTCATTAATATGTTCCCTGACCCACTTCCTGTAGACTGAGAGCAATGAAACTTGGCACATTTATGGAGTCCTTCCCTCCATCAGTGTCACCTAGGGACAGACACTTCTCCCATCTTTTTAAGCAACTGTAAACGCCTCGCTTGTAGAAGTCGACAGGTTGCTCCAACAGCCACGTTGTGACTTCAGAAATCAGTCTCACCATCTGAGTAATTCTTGCCCTTCAAAACTAACTTCCTTGTTGGAAAGAGATGGAAGTCCGATAGTGCGAGGTTGGGTGAATAAAGGAGATACGGTGGAATGTCAAAGCCACAGGAGCATTCTTCCATTTGGGCAATATGTGAGTTGTGAACTGGTGCATTGTCTTGCAGAAAGCGGGCAACTTTGGTGAGCATGCCACATTGTCTCTTGGTTTTGATGTCCCCCACAATTTCCGCAGCAGTGAAGTGTAGTATGCCCCAGTGATCATGGGACCCGTTGCTAGGAAATCCATCAATCCTACTCCGTGTTGGTCCCAAAATACTGTGAGCATGACCTTGCATGTGTCTTCTTTGGAGGCGGTGAGTCATGATACTTCCATTGCATCGACTGGATTTTAGTCTCAGGATCAGAGTGATGGACCCAGCTTTCACCCCATGTGATCCGTCTGTTGAAAAAGTCCTAGTTTCCATGGCACATCATTGTCAAAAGAGCCTAAGAGCATTCGACTCGTTCCTGCTTCTGGAAAGGTGTGAGCAGCTGGGGGACCCAGTGACCTTATGCATGTGAAGATGGGAATGTGGCGCAACCGTCTAAGTGTGAGCTGCATAAGATCTCTCTGACCAGTAGGTCGTGAGTTCGAGGCCCGCCCGGATTGAGGTGGGTGCTCGACCTTTAAGTGTAGCCTGCTGTCGACCTTTGCAGCCCGAAAGACAGTTGCATCTGTCAAGTAGGAGATAAAGGTACCACATTAAGTGGGGAGGCAAATTTTGACTGAATTATGAGGCCATTAAAGAACTCCAGGAAGGCTGAGGAATGCGGAAGGAACATCAAGGGACGCTCGGAACACTGAGAGATGAGTGCGCCAGCTCCCCCTGGTGGCCAGAGTTTGCCTCTGTTCGTCTATATGTGTGTATGTGGAAATGGCAGGGATTGTCTGCTAAGTATGTGTACCTGTAATCCGCTCCAAAGTTGGCCCATACCTGTCCTGTGAGGTGTTACATGCGTGATCTGTAAGGTGTTGTATTATAGGACCTTGGGTGGATCTATAATGGGGTTTCCTGGGGCTGCGAGAGAGTGACTTGTCCAAGGTCACCCAGTCTGTTTCAGTCAAACGGGAAATTGAAAACTCCTTGCCAGAGTTGTAGTTCAGTGCTCAAACCATTTTGGTTCTGTTCTCTATGCGGAAGCTCTTCAAATAACTGGTGGCGGTTACGATTTTGTTTTACTTTCTCTCCAGACCTCCTCATGGGAGTTCTTGGACCGAATGCATTATTTGTATACTGTTTGTATTTGTTGATGCTTCAGTGTTGTTCCTGCTGCGAGACGCTCGCGGGAATTGCTGCATTGGCCACGCCCACGGTCCTGAGGAAGCCCTTCGGGGAGAAACGAAGGCGTGCATAATAACCATTTGTTGACCGCTGTGCACGCCTCCCAGATACTATTATGATTTGTGCATTTGAGCATTCTCTTTGACTCTTTCATGAACTTATATTATCATTTGCATTGTGCTTGGGAAGACGTCCGGGTCCGTGTCCGTCCTTGATGACGTAGGAACCCCGCTCCTCCCCTCCTCGGCGTCTCTGCTCACTCCTGTGTGAGCCAGCAGCCTGTGATTGCTGTTTATGTATAGTATATTGCTTTATGTATAGGGCATTTGCCCACAAATATATGATGTTATGATACCTGTGATAAACTTATGTTTTGGTACTACTTTAACACTTAGACCAGTGAGTCTGTTAAATTGTGATTAATATATATTGCTGTGATTCATAGATACTGTGTGTTGGTTTTGTCTTATTCCTATTGTTTGTGATACAGCCCCACCTTATTCTCAGCCCTGTGCATTTTATCAGGGGGGTTTGCTTGCTGAGGAATACCCAGAGGTGGTTTACCAGTGCCTTCCTCTGAAGCGTAATGTGAGGCACCAGGAATTCCTTCCCAGCCCCATTTCCAAGAACCGAGCAAGCCTGAGCAGGCATTGTTTCCAAGATCAAGTGAGATGTGGTGCCTTTGGGATATTTAGGCTAGCCTTGTTAATTGTTGCCAAGTCAATGTTGAATTATGGCTGCCCCCGAGAATGAGAAACTTTTATGTCCACCTAGTTGTTATTATACACCGGGAATGTGGCGCAGCTAGCTAAGTGTCAGCTGCATAAGATCTCTCTGACCAGGAGGTCATGAGTTCAAGGCCTGCCCGGGTCGAGGTGGGTGCTCGACCTTTAAGTGTAGCCTGCTGTCGACCTTTGCAGCCTGAAAGACAGTTGCATCTGTCAAGTAGGAGATAAAGGTACCACATTAAGTGGGGAGGCACATTTTGACTGAATTATGAGGCCACTAAAGAACTCCAGGAACACTGAGGAATGCGGAAGGAACAACAAGGGACGCTGGGAACGCTGAGAGATGAGGAGTGTGTCAGCTCCCCCTGGTGGCCAGAGTTTGCCTCTGTTCGTCTATATGTTGTGTGTTGAAACAGCAGGGATTGTCTGCTAGGTATGTGTACCTGTAATCCGCTCTGAGTCCCCTTCGGGGTGAGAAGAGCGGAATATAAATAAAGTAAATAAATAAATAAATTATTTATTTACTTCATTTATATTCCGCCCTTCTCACCCTGCAGGGGACTTAGGGTGGATCACAATGCACATATACAGGCAAACATTCAATGCCATAGACCAGTGGTTCCCAAACTTTTTTGGCCTACCGCCCCCTTTTCAGAAAAAAATTTACTCAGCGCCCCACTAGAAATAATTTTTTATAAGCAATTAAAGAGCATTGATGTTTCTACCTTTTTCCTAAAATATAGTAAAGAAAGGTGTAAATTACAAACACTGAATTCCAGAAATAATCACAAAAACAATGTTTGGGGGAGTATGAGCAACGGATGTTGGGATTTGCAGTACCTTCAGCCAATTCAGCCCTGACTTCCACAGACCACTAAGATCCCCATGAATGACAGATCTGGATCAAGCAGCAACACCTGCCCGGAGATCGCGCGCTTGCGACTGTGTCCCTGCGAGTTGGAATCCCCAGGCAGGTGTCTCCGTGGAAACCGCAGTGCGCGCGCGCCTCCTTCCTCTTGTCAACCCCGCCCAGGGCACAGTCCTGTGTATCGGCCTCTTTCTTCCAACAGGGATGTCCTCGCAAGCGCACAACCCTGCAAGTGGCAAGCCTGGCTCACACCACCGCCCCCTTACAGGGGTTCAGCACCCCCCAAATTCTCCTGAGCCTCCCAGCACCCCCTTGGATCCCCCCACCGCCCACCAGGGGGCGGCACCGCTCACTTTGGGAACCACTGCCATAGACCTACAACATATATAGACAGACAACGAGCTACACATTTGGTCGAGAGCTCACCCCGACCCGGGCAGGCCTCGAACTCATGACCTTCTGGTCAGTAGAGATCTTATGCAGCTGACTCCCAGCCAGCTGCGCCACATTCCTGGTGCTATGGCGTTGTTATGGTGAGCCTGTCATAGGATTTTCTTGGCCAGATTTGTTTGTATTGAGTTTGCTGTCACCCTCCTCAAAGGCCAAGAGAATGTGACTTGCCCAAGGTAATCCAATGGGCTTCTATGGAAGATATGAACTCTGGTCTCGATTGTCATAGTCCATCACTCAAACTACTACAGCAGTATTTCTCAACCTTCCTAATGCTGCGACCCCTTAATACAGTTCCTCATGTTGTGGAGACCCCTAACCATAACATTATTTTCATTGCTACTTCATAACTGTATTTGGGGGGGGATGTTGATTTTGTCAATTGGAAATTGTAGTTGCTGGGATTTATAGTTCACCTACAATCAAAGATCATTCTGAACTCGCCAACAATTGAATTGAACCAAACTTGGTACACAAAACTCCCATGACCAACAGCAAATACTGGAAGGTTTTGGTGGGCATTGACCTTGAGTTTGGCAGTTGTAGTTCACCTTCATCCAGAGAGCACTATAGACTCAACAATGATGTATCTGAACCACACTTGACACAAATCCTCAATATACCCAAATGTGAACACTGGTGGAGTTTGGGGAAAATAGATCTTGACATTTGGGAGTTGTAGTTGCTGGGATTTATAGTTTACCTACAATCAAAGAGCCCCTTTCACCCCACCAATGATAGAATTGGGTCAAACTCCCTACACAGAACCCTCATGTTTTGAAGAGACTAGCTGGCATGAACCTCCATCCCACATCACACTCTTCCTCACCCACACATGTGCATCATATTGCCATGTGTCAAGCACGCCTGCTCTCCCTCCCAATTGGAGTCTCAGGAACAGCCCTCCCTTGGCAGGGAGGCCTGCCAATCACAGCAGAGGAGAGCTTTAGATGGGAAAATTCACAGTCTGTTTCCAAAAAGAAAGAGGACAAGCGGAGAGATCTTCAACCTTCCCTGCCAAAGGGCTTCCTAAGATCATTAGAAATATATGTTTTCTGATGGTCTTTGGCGACCCCTCTGAAACCCTCTCGCGACCCCCCTGGGGGTCCCGACCCCCAGGTTGGGAAACACTGTACTACAGCATGCTGACTCTCCATTTTGCAAATAAGACATCTGTCTGGAGCATGAAGTGATAACCATGCATGCATTTGTATGAACCAAAGTAATCAAATCAAACTAGACAGAAACATTAAGCAACCTAAATCCACCTAAAGACCTGTTTCTTCCGGCAGGCCTACCCAGCCAGTTTTGAGCATGGATTTTAAACTCGTGTCTTGTGTTTACTCTTTCTTCTGTGTATTGTAATATGTATTCTATATAAATGCACTATAATATGCATCTTTAATAGAAATATGTATATTTATAGAATTTGACAGTGTTTATGTGTTTTAATTGTGCTGTAATCCTGCCTAGAGTCACAAAGAGAGGTGAGTAATAAATAATAACGGGAAATAATTCTTTTCCGTTATTACTCTATGTACATAACATCACAGCACACATGCATATTAAGTCCAAGGGCCTGGGATTCGTCTCTGAATATCGGGCACTTCCCATGTAGCCGGGGCTAAGGGGCTTCAACCCCCCCCGAAATTCTCAGGTTGGTCCGCGAAAAGGCCTTACTGGTACATTATTCAAACTGTTATGTTTATTCATATCATGATCTGATCACCATGCTCATTATATCCCACATTAATGGGGTTATTGGGATAACAATACAAAAGGTTTGCTAGGGTAGACCCTCTTCCACCCAGTCTCGGTCCCCCCGAACCAAACTCAGCCCCGAATCAAAATCCTGGCTCGGCCCTGCAAGGGCCTAAAGACAGTCGTTCTCAACCTTCCTAATGCTGAGACACCGTAATACAGTTCCTCATGTTGTGCTGACCCCGACCATAAAATTATTTTCGTTGCTACTTCATAACTGTAATTTTGCTACTGTTATGAATCTTCATGTAAATATCTGATAGGCAGAATGTATTTTCATTCACTGGACCAAATTTGGCACAAGTACCCTATATGCCCAAATTTGAATAGTGGCGGGGGTTGGGGCTTGGTTGTTGGTTTTGTCATTTGGCAGTTGTACTTGCTAGGATTTATAGTTTGCCTACAATCAACGAGCATTTGAGCTCCACCAACGATGGAATTGAACCAAACTTGGCACACAGAACTCCCATGACTAACAGAAAATATTGGAAGGGTTTGGTGGGCATTGACCTTGAGTTTTGGAGTTGTAGTTCACCTACATCCAGAGAGAGCTGTGGACTCAAACCATGATAAATCTGGACCAAACTTGGCACGAATATCCAATATGCCCAAATGTGAACACTGGTGGAGTTAAATAGACCTTGACATTTGGGAGTTGGAGTTGCTGGGATTTATATTCTCGGCATTACTTCGCGAATGAAGATTCTTAGGACGGACTCATCCCACACTTTTAACAAGCGTGTTGATGACTAAAAAGGCCAATCTGAGATAGGCAAGTTTGGTTGCAGAAAGCACAGCAGAAGGTCTCCTTGGGTGATGTTTCCAAATTGCCATTCTTTCTGCGTTGTCGTTTCTCTTCGAGACCCTTTCGGTGTGTCTTCTCGAAAGAGGCCACAGCATTGTGGATAGTGCGTCTCCATGCCTCCCGATGTGAGGACAGGGTGGACATTGTTGGTGATCAATCCGGCCAAGCCTGAGATGTTTCAGGGAGTCCTTGTATCTCTTTTTTGGGGCGCCTCTCTTGCGCTGACCCGTGGTGAGTTCACCGTAGAGTAGTATCTTTGGGAGGCGGTGGTCCTCCGTCCTAGAGATGTGCCCTGCCCAGCGCAGCTGTGTTCTCAATAGCATGGCCTCAAAGCTGGTGATCCCTGCTTGCTCAAGGACAGCAACATTCGTCACATAGTCAGTCCAATGTATATTTAGGATTAAGCGAAGACAGCGCTGATGAAAGCGTTCGAGGAGTCGTAGGTGTTGGCGATAGGTGACCCATGTTTCAGACCCATAGAGGAGAATAGTCAGTATGATAGCTCTGTACACACTGATTTTGGTGCTTTGCCTCAGGTGCTTGTTGCTCCAGACTCTCTTGTGAAGCCTTTCGAATGCACTCTATGCCTTTGCTAATCTGTGATCTATCTCTTTATCCATCTTGGCATCTGAAGAGATGATGCTTCCCAGGTAGGTGAACTGCTGGACGGACTTAAGCACAGATTTGCCTATGCTGACGTGGGGATGATGGTGTTCTTCCTGTGGTGCGGGCTGGTAGAGAACCGCCAGCATAGCTCACAACTGCATTAGGGTACACAAGCCTCTCCCCCACTGCAAGGGGGTGCCAATGGAGATGTGCTGGGATCACAGAGCAATCTGAACCTTACCAATGTGTGTGTCCTGCTGGCACCAGAACATGGAAATGCAGGAAATTCATCCTCTGAAGGCTTTCTTTGTGCGCCTTTGGTTTTAGGGGGGGATGTTTCCTTGTTGACTATTAGGGCGAAGGTATTGCGGCTGAAAAGTTACAAGGACAAGGTAGAGACCATGAGAATTTACTCCCTTTCTTTTCCTTTGACCTTTTCTCCCTTTCCTCCGTTTGACCATTTACCCCCAGTAACTCTGCCTTTCTCCAAGCTTTCATGAGAGTTTGGAAAGCTCACAAAAATTATTCACAAAAATGCGAGTCCATGGGTTAAATGGATGCGATGACTGAGTAAAAGCTGCAGTTCAATATAAGCAGTTGTGCTTGTAGCTTAGTAGCTCTCAGTTTGAGAGGCCTCAGTGTTAGATTGCCTCAGTATGAAAAGGCTTCGGTCTGAGAGAGCCGTCAGTGGGAAGTAGGCTCTTTGGTTGTCTCTAAAACCTTTACGTGGGTTTCAGGTGCCACCTAGCAAAGAGAAGATGCGTGTCGATCTGAGGATGCTCTACACGTGTCTGGGTTGTTATGCAAAGCAGTATTTCCCAACTTTGGTCTTCCGGGTCAGTGTTTCCCAACCTTTTTTGAACTGCGGCACACTTTTAACATTAAAAAAAAAACGGGGGCACACCACCAACCAAAATGACACAAAATGACACTCTAACACAGTAATACATATAGTTAACTGACCTTGAGTTTTGGAGTTGTAGTTCACCTACATCCAGAGAGCACTCTGGATTCAAACAATGTTGGATCAGGACCAAACTTGGCATGAATACTCAATATGCCCAAAAGTGAACACAGATGGAGTTTGGGGAAAATAGACAGGGAGCTGGAGGGAGGCTGAGAGCGGTTTCGTGCGCACCAAAGAGGAGAGGGAGGAGTGAGGGGTGGGGCCCTGCAGGGAGCCGTTCTCCTGGTTTGCGGCTCCGCCGGGCTTGGTGGAGCCACGAACCGGGAGAAAGGCTCCCCGCAAGGAAACGGAGAAGATGCATCTCGGGCCCTGGCTGCTTCCAAACCGTGAGATGTGCTCCATGTCGCCAGATCTCCCTCACAAGCAGAGGGAGAGCCTGGGGAACAGGCCCTACCTGGGAGCCAGGTTTGGCTGGCTCGCATCTCCCTCGGCGGAAGACGCGAGATGGCCAAACTTTGCTCCCAGGTAGAGCCTGGGCCCTGCGGGGAGCCTTTCTTCTGAGGCTCCCCGAGGTGCCCAGGCCCTCCTTGGCAGCTGGGATGGGCCGGCTGGCTGGTGCGCGGAGGAGAAACGGCCGAAGGAGGCGGCGCCCCAGCCCTTTCTTCTTCACTGCCACCGCTCGGCCTTCCTCCTCCTCCTCCCCCAAGCAGCAGCAGCAGGCAGGAGGGGGAAGAAAGGGGGGGGAAGATATTTTTGCGGCACACCAGAAGATCCGTCACGGAACAGTAGTGTGCCGCGGAACAGCGGTTGGGAAACACTGTTCCAGATTGTTTAGACTTCAACTCCCAGAATTCCTGATTCTGAGAGTTTGGAGGGTCGAAGTCCAAAGGGGGACCAAAGTTTGGGAATGACTGATCTAAAGAACAAGCTTTGAAACATCCTTCTCTTTTGGACTACAACTCACAGAATCATGCTAGTGTTGTTGTTGGGTTTTTTGGGGTGTGTGTGATGAGGTGGTTATTTATATGTTAATCACATGTTTGTTTATGTATTTAGAAGGAACATTCTTTAAAAGCTGCAGAGAGTGAGCAGTGGAATGTTTGCAGCAGCAAGCTGTAAGCAGAGGCTGTGGCCATGACTACAGAGGCCACTCTGGCTTTAGAATGTTCAGTTTGAATTTGACAGTTGGAGAATGTCAATTGGCCAGCAGCTGTGAGCAGAGTTAGTTGAGATTTAGCAGTTGCTGAAGCAGCAAACTAACTGTAGGAGCTGCAGTGTGCAGTTCAGTTCTGTGTGTGGGTTGAGGGAAACTCAAATGTGTGGGACAGAGTTTAGTCCCAGGGTTGAGAGTAACCCAGTATTAAGTAGTAACTTGTGATAGTAACTGTGTAAGGGGAAGTTAAAACCCCAGTGTTACATTGTTTAAAATTGCAATTCTGTACCTCTTCGGAGTTTTGAAACCACCTAAGCTTTGAGCCCATTTGTGTAAAATAAACTGTTAAACACTTTCAACACTACATCTGTGGAAGTCGTTTATTCACAAAGACCCTCACATCTAGAAGTCAAGCTTTGACAAATGGTGGCAGCAAGTTAATAATAATAAAGAGACAGCAAAACATTGAGTATGGGTGGCAGTGGTCAGTCGTCCACAGTGAATCCAGTACTAGGCTTAGGAACTTCGTTACAATTGGTGGCAGCGGTGGGATTAAAGGATAGCCTGCCCTGCCACAGTACTACACGGTTCACTCAGTTTGGTGTGCAAATAAACGAAGATCGACGCTAGCCTTCGGCGGCGTATACTTCGCTTCGTTACAGGGGGGGATTCTGTGCTCTTCCAAAGTCTGAAAGAAGAGCACTTCCATACACTTCCAAAGACTAAAATGCATTCTGAAAAGCAATCCAAATGCCTTTCCTTCTCTTTCCCTGCTCCCTTCGCCATCATGGAGGCAGAATGTGGAGGCTTTTAGTTCATGGTTGACTGAGGTCCTGGGTCCCGGCCAGCAAGTTTTTTCTTTTTGGCTCCCAACCCCACTGCGCTGCTGCATGAATGTGGTGCAGAGTTGCAAATCTTCTTGCTTCTACTGTAGCAGAAGCAAGCATGAATCAGGTTTGTGGTTGTGCGAACTTCCTGTGCCGGTGCTCTGGTGCTTCTGCCTGCCTTCGTCGTCTTCTGCCACAACCCGCTCGCCTTCCACCCTTTGCACCGCTGCCTCCCCCTGTTTCCTGATGAGAGGGGAGCTGTGTCTGATGCTGCCTGCGGCACCAAACGTCTGGCGCTGCCGATTACTCATGTCTCTGGGGACACTGCTTCCCCTCCTTGAACAAGGAGCCAGTCCCACCCCATAATGAGACCCTTCTTTGCTCCTCAAGGCAATAAGAAAAAAAGAAGACCTTCTGGCTCTTTGTCTCTGAATTCTTGCTGTCACTTGCCTTCCTCGGTGCCAATGAAATGTGTGCTGATTGCTTCTCTACCCTTTAATCCAGAATTTTCAACTTTTAGCTTGTCATGTAATGTCGGATTGCAGCTTCTGTCATTCATTAATCCTGGAGGAGTTCACCTGGAATGATGGAAATGGCATGATCCAGAGGGGACCACAGGTTGCCCACTTCTGTTTATTTTATTTTATACTAGCTTGGGCACCAGGCATTCCTGGATTATTTGAAAAAGTAATTTTTTTATTTTACAAAATGCATAAGGTTGTGAGTGAACTATAACTCACATCATGCCCGTACCTTGGGAAGTCTGACTTGGCCACGATAGTTCTTGCTCTGGTTACATCCCGTATAGATTACTGCAACACTCTCTATGTAGGGCTGCCTCTGAAGACTGCTCGGAAGCTTCAAATGGTCCAACGGAGAGCAGCCAGGGTGATAACAGGAGCGGCACAACTCCTCTGTTGTGCCAGCTCCACTGGTTGCCAGTTTGCTACCGGGCACAATTCAAAGTGCTGGTTTTGGCCTTTGAAACCCTAAATGGTTCTGGTCCAACTTACCTGTCCGAATGCATCTCTCCCTATGTTTAAGATCATCTGGAGAGGCCGTGCTTTCGGTCCCCGCGTCTGGCGGGGACGAGAGACACGGCCTTCTCAGTGGTGGCTCCTCGGCTTTGGAACGCCCTTCCTAGTGACATCAGATCGGCCCCCTCCCTCCTGACATTTTGCAAGAAAGTCAAGACCTGGCTGTTTGAGCAGGCATTCGCAGACGAATTTTAATTAATTGAGACCAATGGATTATGACGATGCAACGGAAACCGATTTTAAGAATGATATGCTGAGATTTGTATTTTGTAGTTTTTAACTGTTAATTTATATGCTTTTTATATGACTGTTTTTATCATATATGATGTGTTTGTATGTGGACCCTTGCTGCCACTTGTTCATCGCCTCGAGTCGCCTTCGGGCTGAGAGAGGCTGTATAGAAGCGTAATAAATAAATACATAAATACATAAATAATGCCAGGTTAACCCCAAGAAACTCCATCTGTAGAGTTTGTGATGTTGGGCAAGTTTGCTCTAGATTCTTCATTGGTGGGGTTTAGTGTGATCTCTAGCTGCAGGAAAAACCACAGCTCCCACCATAGTGAGTCAATGCCCGCAAATCCCTCCAGTAAGTTCAGTTGGTCATAAGAGTTCGGTGTGCCAAGTTTAGTCCAGATCCGTCATCAGTGGTGGTCACAGTGTCTCTGAATGTACCTCTCTGCGGCCTTCGATACGGTCGACCACGGTATCCTGGGATGCCTTGCCAGAATGGGCCTTGCAGGCACTGTTTTATGGTGGCTCCACTCCTTTCTGGAGGGTCATACCCAGATGGTGTTACTGGGAGACACCTGTTCAGCCCCACAACCATTGTCTTGTGGGGTTCCTCGGGGTTCAATATTGTCTCCCATGTTGTTCACATATACATGAAGCCGCTGGGGGAGATCATCCGGAGTTTCAGGGTGAGGTGTCATCTGTATGCAGATGATGTCCAACTCTGTCACTCCTTCCCACCTGCTACTAAGGACGCTGTTCAGGTCCTGAACCAATGCTTGGCCACTGTGACGATCTGGATGAGGGCTAACAAAGTAAAATTTAATTCAGACAAGACAGAGGTCCTCCTTGTCAGTCGTAAGGCCGAACAGGGCATAGGGTTACAGCCTGTGCTGGACGGGGTTACACTCCCCCTGAAGACGCAGGTTCGCAGCTTGGATGTGATCCTGGACTCATCGCTGAGCCTGGAACCCCAGGTTTCAGCAGTGACCAGGGGAGCATTCGCACAGTTAAAGCTTGCGCGCCAGCTGCGCTCGTACCTTGGTAAGTCTGACTTGGCCACGGTAGTCCATGCTTTTGTTACATCCTGTATGGATTACTGCAATGCGCTGTACGTGGGGTTGCCTTTGTAGACTGTCCGGAAGCTTCAACTGGTCCAACAGATGGCAGCCCGGTTGCTAACAGGAGTGGCTCTCAGGGGGCATACATCACCCCTGCTGTGCCAGCTCCACTGGCTGCCGGTTTGTTACCGGGCACAATTGACCAGAAGCTGGCCACTTGGAGTGCCTCTGGTGTCGCTGCGAGAAGGTCCTCCATTGTGCATGTGGCAGGGCTCAGGCTGCATTGTAGTAAGTGGTCTGTGGTTTGCTCTTCTCCACACTCTCATGTTGTGGACTCCACTTTGTGGCCCCATTTCTTAAGGTTGGCTCTGCATCTTGAGGTGCCAGAACGCAGTCTGTTCAGTGCCTTCCAAGTCGCCCACTTTTTTGTGAGTCCGGGGTGAGTCTCTCATTTAGTATCAGCCATGGATTGCAGAGCTGACATAACAGGGGGGTAGTATGCTCCCTGTACACCACTCCAGTGAGCAGTCTGGCTGCCTTTCGTTGGACCATTTGAAGCCTCCGAACAGTCTTCTAAGGCAGTGTTTCCCAACCTTTTTTGAGCTGCGGCACACTTTTAACATTAAAAAAATCTGGGGGCACACCACCAACCAAAATGACACAAAATGACACTCTAACACAGAAAAGAATGGCTGGGGGATGGTGGCCTGCTGGGAGCAGCTGCTGGGAGTGCCGAAGCTGGGGGAGGGGGAGGAGCCAGGCCGTGCCATGCCCCGCCCCCTCTCCCTGGCTCTCCCTGGCTTCAGCTCCCCCACAGTTTCTCCAGCCTTGAGGGGACAGTGCCAAGCCAGCATTGTGCTGGCTCTGCCACCGCTGGCTTGGCACTGCCTCCTCAAGGCTGGAGAAGCTGTGGGAGAGCTGTGGGAGAGCTAAAGCTGGGGAGGGGGCGGAGCCAGGCCATGTCCCGCCCCCTCCCCCCGGCTTCAGCTCTCCCACAGCCTCTCCAGCCTTGAGGGGGCAGTGCGAGCGAGGGGCGGGAGTCATGGCCCCCGTCCCCGATCTCCGCCATGACTCCCAGACCTCGCTCGCTGAAGCCGCATGGAGGAGGAGGAGGAGCATGAGCGACTTCAGTGGGCGGGGCTCCTCCTCCGCGCAGCTTCAACACACGAGGGGCGGGAGTTATGGCGGATTGGAGAATGGCTGGGGAAACGGCCGAAGGAGGCGGCACCCCGGCCCCTTCTTTTTCTTCACCACTGCCCGACCCTTCCTCCTCCTCCCCCAAGCAGCAGGAGTTCGGCAGGAGGAGGGGGGAAGGAAGGGGGCAGAGAGCTTTACTCGCGGCACAGCAGGAGGTTCGTCACGGCACACTAGTGTGCCGCGTCACAGCGGTTGGGAAACACTGTTCTAAGGTAACCCCACATAGAGCACCTTACAGAAATCTATTTGGGGTGTAAACAGAGCGTGGACTACCATGGCCAAGTCTGACTTCCCAAGGTACAGAAGCAGCTGGCGTAAAGTTTTAGTTGTGCAAATGTTCCCCTGCCCACCATCGAAATCTGGGGTTCCAGGCTCAGCGATGAATCTAGGATCATTCCTAGGCTGCAAACCTGTGTCTTCAGGGAGAATGTAACCCCATCTAACACATGCTGTAACCCTATACCCTGTTCAGCCTCGTGACTAACCAGGAGTACCTCCATCCTTTCTGGATCCAATTTCAATTTGTTCGCCCTCATCCAGACCGTCACAGCTGCCAAGCTCTGGTTCAGGACCTGAACAGCCTGCTTAGTAGCAGGTGGAATGGAGTAATAGTTGAATGTCATCTGCGTACAGGGTATCTCAATGACCTTTGCTCCAGGCCTCCAAATATCTCAGATTTCCATACTAGAGCCCTATGTATTGATGCCCTGTAAGATATTCTTCAGATAGGAGCTAGGTAACATCTTTCCTATGGTGCCGGCTCCTGTTGTGAGTGTCCTTCCCTTGTGTTGATCATGCCCTTCTTCGCATAGAGCTTGCTTTTCCGTCAGGTGTTTGGAGCTGGAAAGGAGGAACTTGCTGGCTTTACGGGTGACAGGATGTGAGGTCTATGACAGGAAGGCATATGTTGGCCACACCACGTGGTCTATGAAGCCACTGGCTTTCCACCTCCCAGTTCCTCTTCTGATACCGTTCTTGATGGAACGTACATGAGGCAAGGCATTAGGGTCCCCTGGGTTGCCTTCATTTGGAGTTTCCGTTGGTAGGCCTGGGATTTGGGGGATCTTGACCTGCCTGTGGTATGTGTGCATGCAGCTGCATGATGGATTTTGCCATTTGAGGCTTCTGTTCATGATAGAAAATGGAGAGAATTTTGACTGACGGGTTGGAATCTGGACGTCCAGCTTCAGAATTATATTTCCATCTCTGAAAACAAATGCTAGAAAAGATGATCTCAGAGAGGTGGGGTGGGTTGTTTTAGAAAAGATTTTTCTGCGAAATAATAATCTGATGATTTTCTTTTTCTGGGTGATTTTTGGGTTGAAGCTACACTGCCAAATAATGCAGTTTGAACTGCATTATATGGTCAGTGTAGACCAGGGGTGGGCAATTATTTTTTCCAAGGGGCCACACAAGAGCCAAAAAATGTTATGGAGGGCCGCACCTAAAGGCTGAACTACATTTTAATCTACATTATTTATTTATTTATTTATTTATTTATTTATTTACTATATTTACTATATATTACACATCATTAATATTAGCATATTAATATATGAAGAAATATTCATATATTATTAGTATTAATATTGTAATCATTATAGTATATATATATAGACATTATAATATATTGAAATTATAATATAATATAACATATTATATCATTTATTATATTATTATATTATTATTTTGAAATTATTATAAAATAATGATAAAAACCACTAAAATTAAATGAAATTCAAGAAGACAAGGTGCGAACCAAGATGGAAATTGCCCAATGGACCCAGCCCAGCGGATGGCAAAGCGGACCCAGCCGCCGCTGCAGCAGAGGAGAGCAGAGCAGCAGGTGATCGGAGGCTGCAGGCCTCCGCCCGCTCTCGCCCCCAGCTGATCGCCCTGCTATGGAGTGCCTGCCATCCCTGGAGGCTATCCGGGCCTGCAGGGGGAGCAGTCGGCGATCTGAGGTGGCTGATCGCCTTGGCGACCCCGAAGACTATCAAGTCTTCCGGGTCGCCAGGGTGATCAGCTGCTATAGGTCGCCGAATGCTTCTGCTGCAGGGATGGCAGGCACTCCAAAGCCGCTGCTCCTCTGCCCTGTCTGACGACACAGGCCCCACAGAGCCCGTGATGGGATGGCGGCAACGGCACCCCTTCCTCTTGGCCCCGCCCCTGACGCCCGGGCCGGACAGAATCGGCTGCTAGGCGACATCCGGCCCGCGGGCCGTAGGTTGCCCACCCCTGGTGTAGACCCATATAATGCAGTTCAGTGCAGTTCAGGCTGCATTATATGGCCAAATTTTGGGCTTTCCTCCAGGTGTTTTGGACTTATTTATTATTTATTTGCAGTATTTATATTCCGCCCTTCTCACCCTGCAAGGAACTCTGGGTGGATTACAGTGCACATATACGTGGCAAACATCCAATGCCATTTAGACATACAACATATATAGACAGACGCAGAGGCAATTTAACGTTCCAGCTTTCTGGCTTCATGGGGGTATGCTCGATTCGGGCTACAGGGGGAGCTGCCACTTCACCGCCCACTTGTGCGGTGAAGTCCTTGATGGAGTTCTTCCTCATTCTGGAAGGTCATAAATTAGTTAAATTAGACTCCCCGCATAAAGCAGTACCTAAATTTTCTACTTTACAGATTAAACTGTCTTTCGGGCTGCATAGGTCAACAGCAAGCTAGACTATTCATGGTCAGGAGCTCACTCCGACCAGGGCTGGCTTCGAACTCAGGACCTCTCGGTCAGTAGTGATTTATTGTAGCTGGCTACCAACTAGCTGCGCCACAGCCCGGTCTATTATCTAAGTAAATCTCGATGTCAGGCATTGAGCAAGCTTTGGCCCTCCAGCCGGTAGGAATAACAGCCAGTAGGAATGGTGTGAGTTGGAGTCCAAAAATACCTGGAGGGAGTTGTGGGAGTTGGAGTCCAAAACACATAATCATATAGTCAAAACGTAGATACACATAACAGGTATACCACATAGCACAACTTAACACTAAAATAATTACATACCTGCACAAACTATTAACAGTTGATTATCCTGTTTTCTTATTTCTCGTATGTTTGTATATAATGCTACATTATTCTTCCAAACATGCAAACAAGAACATAATGCACCGTATCTGCTTCTACTTATAATTTGACAAACAGACCATTAATTATCAAAATCCTTTTCCTTTGTTTTGTATTTTCCATATAGGGCAGTGTTGGCAAGATATAATATTTAGGACCACGTCTTTCTGACACAAGGAAATACTTTGATTTTTTTCCCCTGGAGTCTTGGTTCCCATTAGGCTGTGAACTGGTTCAATTCTGTTGCAACTGCTTCATCCGTGGACCAATCTATCCTTTAATTTCTCTGTAATGGTTTCGCATGGGACCTGCGGCTTCCTGATTACTAAGAATCCCATGCATAAATATGGGATTCTTGTGGCTGAAGTGGTGGTTCTCCTTGTGCTGAAACATCCAGGCAGTACAATGGTCCCTTCACATTTGTGGGTTTGGCTTTTGTGCATTTGGTGATGCATGATTTGATTTTAAAATGTTATCTCTGGGAATGTTAAGGTTGTCCAGTGCAACTTTGTGATCAGCTTCGAATGAAGGGGTAGGGAACCTATGGCACGGGAGCCAGGTGTGGCTCTTTTCATGATTGCATCTGGCGCTCCTTTTCCCTCCCTCTTTCTCTCCCCTTCCCTCCTTCCTCCATTCTCCCTCTTCCTTCCTTCCTCTTCCTTCCTTCCTCCCCTTCACCCTTTCCTTCTCTCCTTCTTTTTCCCTCCCTCTCTCCCTTTCCTTCTTTCCTCCATTCTCCCTCTTCCTTCCTTCCTTCCTTCCTTCCTTCCTTCCTTCCTTCCTTCCTTCCTTCCTTCCTTCCTTCCTTCCTTCCTTTCTCCCCCTTCACCCTTTCCTTCTCTCCTTTCTTTTCCCTCCCTCTCTCCCCTTCCTTCTTTCCTCCATTCTCCCTCTTCCTTCCTTCCTCTCCCTTCACCCTTTCCTTCTCTCCTTTTCCCTCCCTCTCTCCCTTTCCTTCTTTCCTCCATTCTCCCTCTTCCTTCCTCTTCCTTCCTTCCTTTCTCCCCTTCACCCTTTCTTTCTTTCCTTTTCCCTCCCTCTCTCCCCTTCCTTATTTCATCCATTCTCCCTCTTCCTTCCTTCCTCTTCCTTCAATTCTCCCCTTCATCCTTTCCTTCTCTCCTTCCTTTTCCCTCCCTCTCTCCCTCTCTCCCTTTCCTTGTTTCCTCCATTCTCCCTCTTCCTTCCTTCCTCTTCCTTCCTTCCTTTCTCCCCTTCACCCTTCCTTTCTTTCTTTCCTTTTCCCTCCCTCTCTCCCCTTCCTTCTTTACTCCATTCTCCCTCTTCCTTCCTCTTCCTTCCTTTCTCCCCTTCACCCTTTCCTTCTCTCTTTCATTTTCCCTCCCTCTCTCCCCTTCCTTCTTTCCTCCATTCTCTTCCTTCCTTCCTTCCTTCCTTCCTTTCTTCCTCTTCTGTTCTTCCCCCCAAGTCTTCCTTTCCTTCTCTTCCCTTTCTTTTCACTTCCCTCTCTCTCCCCTTCTTTCTTTTCTTCTTTTCCCTTCATTATTTTACTTTTTCCTCACTCCCTTTCCTTTCTTTTCCCTAGGGGGTGAAAGGGGGTGAAAGGAAGGAAGAGGGAGAGCCAGATGCAATCATGAAAAGAGCCACATCAGGCTCCTGAGCCATAGGTTCCCTACCCCTGGTTTATGGCATCATTTTTCCAAAATGTTATGATTTCTAACCAAGGTCATGCCTTTCCAAAAATCAAAATTTCTCCAAAAT
Source organism: Anolis apletophallus (assembly GCA_030556195.1). Lineage (NCBI taxonomy): Eukaryota > Metazoa > Chordata > Lepidosauria > Squamata > Anolidae > Anolis > Anolis apletophallus. The sequence continues at coordinate 9,858,451 of JARBWK010000013.1, forward strand.
CCTTTGTGTTTTATTTTCAGGCCCCACCGATTGCTGTGGCCATTCTCAGAGCTCCTGGCGGAACAACCATGTCAGTGAACGTGACCCTTAGTGGCCCACCTCCTTGGGGCTTCCGGATAACCGGGGGAAGGGACTTCAGGAAGCCCATCACCGTCTCTAAGGTAAGCACTTCATTCTCCCTGGGTGTATCTACTCTGTAGAATTAATGCAGTCTGACATTACTCAGGATTCTACAGCACTGTGGCTCAGTGCTGTAGAATCCTGGGAGCTGTAGTTTTGCAAGGTCTTTAGCCTTCTTTGCCAAAGATTACCGGTACCTCTCCAAACTACTACTTCTACAATTCCATAACATTGAGTCAATGATGGCAAACTGCATTCATACTATCAGGTAGATGCACCCTTAGTAATTAAGGCAGTGACTTTCAACCAGTGTGCCAAACACTAGTGTGCCGTGAGAGATCATCAGGTGTGCCGTGGGAAATTATTTTCGAACTTGATTCATATATAAACTATAAGGCGGATCTGTCCCTTTAAGAAATGGAACCATAGCACTCTCGCATTACCTAAGAAGTGACTCGAGAGTGCTATGGTCGCGCCATCTTGGATTCGCTCAGACGCGGCTAAGTAAACAAAGTTAGAGTTAGTGCTGCAGCTCGCATCAAGTGACAGAGGCAATTTGGGATCACAGCAAGACAAGCAGGCCCAGGTTTCACACTAAGTGAGTGTATAAATACATTTAAAAACATATTAACTATATGTATTACTGTATTAAGAGTGTCATTTTGTGTCATTTTTGTTGGTTTTTTTTAGTGGTTTTTTAAAAAAATCAAATATTTTTTATTGAAAAGAAACATATTTGAACAAATAATCTTATCCATTGTAAACATGCATTATCATAAACATTTTTCTATATTTCCTCTTCCCATTCTTTACAGATTTGTTCATATTTCTTTTCATTTATTGTTTTTCTCCCAACTCCTCCCACCCCCTTCCCTAACCCCCCCAACCACTTTCCTCTCTAAATCTTTATTTTTAACCACGAACACAATTTTTGAAGTCTTTGTGCAATATCTGTGTTGGCTTCACCTTCTTCTACCCATTTTATATATGTTGCCCATTTCTCTTTAATTACTTCTGTTTTGTCCTCCTGTGAGTCTTCTTGGGTTATACAAGCGATAATATCTGATTGGACTTGTTCAAATAGATAGTTATTCCAATTTTCCAAATTCCATTTTTTACATCTCTCCACCCCCAGGCGATTACTGCTTTTCCTGCTAGAATCATTGCTTTGAATAAATCCTGGTTCTTCGCCGCAATATTTTTATTCCCTGTGGTTGCCATTAACATAAATTCCATGTTGACCTGGTGTAGCACCCATGGGTCCGCTCGGGCAACGGGGGAGGGGTAATGCACCGGGGGTCCCGTTGGCATTGGGACCCGCACAGGCTGAAAGGGATTCGGAGGATGAGTTGGAAGGGCCAGAGCAAGATTGGTCAGCGGTGCCTTTGCCCAGTCCACCGCCAGAGAGTTTAGCCTGGGATTTCGAATGGGAGCATTCTCCCGGGAAGGAGCGGACCAGGTGGAGATGGGGAGGCAGTGAAGCAGATAGCGGAGATAGTTATGAATTCCCAAATGGCCGAGGTTCCCAGGAGCTGGCCGAGCAGCAGATGGAGGCTAGCGGATGGGAACTGGGAGGCTACTTCTCAGGAAGATAGCGATACTAGGCTGGAAGAGCGGGCCGTTCTCATAACAGGCGCAGGGACATAGAGGAGGGCAGGAGGAGCTGGCATCTGTCCCTAGACCGTCACTGTTCGGAAAGTAGAGACTGGGGCGCCGGGCCCTAGATCGTCGGGGTCCCGGCCGAGGGATTAAACGGCCCCGTGGGAACTGATCCTCAGTTCTCCGGCCACGTCTATACTGAATAGGCGCGAGCGAGTGGGACCACAAGCTAACCGTGGTCATCAAGTCTTGCCTTGCCTTTGCCTTGTTTCCTGAGCCGCAGTGGTTTGCGGCACCTGCCCTGGTTCCTGATTCGCATTGGATTGCGAA